>JAGGAQ010000016.1:0-117634 GCA_017657225.1 Termitomyces sp. T69sscA
AAACAAAGTGAGGTTGAGGCTGGATTTAAGCCTTGAGTTGGCCAACTGAGGCCCTAACCGAGCAAAGCAAGGTTGGGGGTGGAATTAAGAGGGGGTTTGGGGGTGAAGCCCCCAAAGGAGTGAAGCTACCCATCTGCTAAGACTCTGAAGGCTTGAGGCATAGCTCATGTAAATACTGGTGTCATTAAGCAACGACCCTAACAAGGAATCATACTACTAGACCATCAGGCTATTGGTACTCACGGACAAGTAGAATATGTGGCGGTGGGCTTGTAATGAATTAAGTTTGGTGTTTGTGTCGAAGAGAATGACGATTGATCACTCTGAATAAATTGAAGTGACATCACTGGTACGTTTACCTCCACTTTATGTTATATAAAATATATAGCGCTCTCCACATACATTTAAATGTATCCATAATGATGCAGTATACGTCACCATTTATTTCATAGTGATAACAAAAGTCTCAGTAGTTCATAAGGTATATATATTTCGACGTACCAGACAGTTCGAGTATCTTTCTGATCTCGAACTTAGGTGTGTTTACTCCGAACTTGTATCTAATAAATATCTTTCTGATCTCGAACTTAGTAATTCAATCATTAATTCACTGCGCTATATATGATGCTGCGTCAGTTTGTGCCGATTATCAATCTTAATTTCCCGGTATCCTTAGTGTGGCTCTCGTGCCTCAACCCTAACGAGGAATCATACTACTAGACCGTCAGGCGGATGTTCAATGTGTCTAGAAAAGGTTCCGAATCGCTGCAAGTCACACGATCACGTAGACATAAACCTGCAGGTCTGCGGCACAGGTCGCTGACTAGCGTAGGTCGGAGATGGTAATGGGCGGACGACAAGGAAGTTTGACAGTGGCGCGTGACCCAGCTGGGAAGGAAGAAAAGAGCGTGTTTCTGTCATGTGCGAGTTGTGTGTATATACCGCCACTTATGGGTGTGTCCCATGCATGGACCCAGACAGTTGTCAGTTAGAGTATTTTGAAAGATCGCCGAAGGTGTGGAAAGTTCAGTCGACGTACCACGTATACTGATTAAACATCCGAATCTCGGACTGCCATGTGTTACTTGAAAGCTCTTTCGTACTTCTCTCAAGAAGACAAGTCAGATTGAATCTTACCCAGTGAAAGCGATAACTGACATAGATGTTGCTTAAAGTCATGTGGATGAAATTCTGGGGTTGGACATCTATCACCTACTTAAGATCAATTCGGACAGCAGGGGACCCATACGTGTACGTCATATGCTGGCTCGGAGTTCATGCAACGTTCATGGTCAACGCACTTCCTTCAATGTATTCCTTCGATGTAGTTAAACTGAGTAATCCGATACTGGCGGATGACATATTTGAGTTTCGTATCAGAACATCTTCTATGACATATTTATTATAGCGGTACCTGTGAATATATATACAATCTTGTCCAGCTTGACTAAAATCATATAGAGTTAGATCACTCCGGAGCGAACTGGATTGTACTAGTCACAGTGCGAAAAACCCCCGGTCGAGTCCGCACCAGGCGTAGATCTATATCTTGGATAACGTTATCATCCCACAAACGCAGACACTATTCTGGCCGCCTCTAAGGTAATAGGGAATCGGTGTACGTGCATGAAAAATTCTTTTCTCAGGCAGATTAGTCACTCGAAAGGCAGTCGCGAGCTACCGACAGGGAGGTCGCAGACATCCGGAGACCTCGTGTCATTTCTGCGAGGTCATTGTACGATTTCCGTGATCCAAAAGCCCAGAGACCATCAGAAACAAGAGGGGGTTGGGAAGGGGTTGGAAGGTAGACGATCCGTAGACTGACTCTGAAATTAAAGATTGTAGTTGGCAGATTCAATCGCTACCATATGACAGGATGCATGCATGCAAGCTCAAGACCTAGAACAAAAAGGACCCGGAACATATCCTTGTCCTATCCAAATGCTGCATCGTTTTTCCTTACTGATCGTGCCGGACCGGCTCCATTGTCCGTCCTCGGAGGGACCCTCGATTTGTTTCTATGACGTTTGATAATGTCTAGAATTTGGGACAGAGATGCTATTGGCCTCATTGGTAGGCTTCGGCAGGAGAGAAGGCTCCTTCAGGGGTTTGAAGGTTGGCCGAGTTTGTGCCGAGTCAGGGACAGTTTTTCGAGGAAGGCTCGTGCAGGGATGAAGGTCGAGCTCTTTGTCGAGTGAAACCCTAGAGCAAAAGAAGCGAGCCAGGTCCCCTCATACGGGTGTACGATCTGAATTGGAACAC
Source organism: Termitomyces sp. T69sscA (assembly GCA_017657225.1). Classification (NCBI taxonomy): domain Eukaryota; kingdom Fungi; phylum Basidiomycota; class Agaricomycetes; order Agaricales; family Lyophyllaceae; genus Termitomyces; species Termitomyces sp. T69sscA. The sequence goes on from JAGGAQ010000016.1 coordinate 2,263, forward strand.
TACGTGAATTATCTGTTCAAGGGAGGATTGAGCGGGACTAGTCGAGACCACGTAGTGAAGGACCCGAGTTGGCGACTTCCTTATCCAGAAGAACATGTACTCAGTAATAAAGTCGATACTGATAATCCAAAAAGTGATCAACCAACTTACAATCAGCGGTAATTTCATCTATTCTGGGGTAAGCTTCGCAGCTGTGAAGAGAGGAGGGGCAGATCATTGACTATGCGATCGACCGCCAAGCGTTTGAAGGGGGACGCGTCTATATACGGCAACCGCGTGCGATCGCATCGATTGAATGGTATATCTCGACAATCAGGAGGTGTGCATTTCGATCCAGAAACCAGAGGAAGAAATCCAGAACGATTGTTACTCACATAACACGGGTTTTCCCCGATGTCACTGTGTTTTTTTTCCCATGTGGACATAACTTTAATAGTCCGAGGACGTCGACGCATTTCTGGCGTTTAGATACTTTTGAAGACGCGAAGGTGATAGTTATTGGATGGCAGGCTTCGCAAAGGGAGAAGCTGGATTAAGAGATGCATGCAGGCAACCAAAAGAGCTTGGGAGACGTAAACGGGTGTAGGAAGAGCCGTCGGACATGACCCGATAGCTGGAATCAGATTCGCGCCCGGGGTGAGAATGACATCTGAAGTCTGGGCCTCGTCAGCCAATCAAGCGGGGGCCTGCAAACTGCGATTGGGCAGTGGTGCGTCTTTTTGGGGGGCTGGAGGGATGGCAGGCGGCTGCGTAGGTGGAGACAAATATACAGGCAGCGCTGTGGAAGGACCGACGGGGAGGGTGGACACGCGGGAATCTGGGCGGCTCTGGGCCGCGTCTCGGTCGCTTCCGTGCAATCTTTCAAATTCAAAATAGTTTTGTGTTTATAATAATCTGGCGGCATCTCCTGGTCTCTCATGGCCCGCACTCACTCGCGTTCACATTCCCCCGACCCCGTCGCAAAGAGGCCTAAGACCTCTCACATGCACATCCCCCCCGATCCTTCCGGCCATTTCGCCAATGATCTCTTCGACCACAACACCACCGCAAAACTCCATGCCGCCTACAAGGCCAGCGACCCCTTCAAGTATGCCGTCGTCGAAAAACTCTTCCAAGACGACCTCCTGAAAAAAGTCAAGGACGAGTGCCTGAGTGAGCTCAGTTTTACAGAAAAAGAAACAGATATCTACAAGGTGACAGGCCATTCTCAGAGTTTATTCGACGCACGCCCAACATCTGTGATCTCTAGGTCAACCAGACTGGCGATCTTGCCTCGCTCAACTATCTCACAGATGCTCAAATATCCCTCCTTCCCAACCTTCTCGCTCTTCGCAATGCCCTCTACTCGGAGAAATTCCGCTCCTTCCTCCAGACCGTCACCGGTTGTGGCCCTCTCTCAGGAAAGAAACAGGACATGTCTGTCAATTCGTATACCAAAGGTTGTCACTTACTAAATCACGACGATGTCATCGGCACGCGACGCGTCTCCTACATTCTATACATGCCACTACCACATTATACTTTGTGGCAAAGTGACTGGGGTGGTGCGCTAGAACTATACCCTGTCAAAGAGGGCCCAGATGGCCACCTCGAGCCAGAGGCAATGCCCTCAAAGTCCATCCCCCCGAGTTGGAATCAATTTATTTTTTTCGAGGTCCAGCCGGGTCGAAGCTTCCACTCTGTTGAAGAAGTCGTTGTTGGCGGCGAAGGTGAGGACGGAAGAGAGCGCCTAAGCATCAGCGGGTGGTTCCATGCCGCCCAAGAAAACGAGGACGGCTACGTCCCAGAAACCTCCGTCCCGGAAACCAGAAGCTCGCGCGAACAACTCGTACGTCGCCCCCCTCCTCTCATTCGTCTCTCACTCAATCTCCATTCTACAGACCTCAACTTCAACCACCTTCTCAGTGTACCTCGCAGAACCCGACGCTCCCCACCCCGACCAACCCCTCTCAGACGAACACAAAGACTTCCTCTCCGAATTCCTCAACCCTGTCTACCTCCAACCGCGCACAATGGAAACCCTTTCCGCCCGCTTCGCTTCCGAATCCTCCCTCGAACTCCACTCCTTTCTTGCACACCCCCTCGCCGAGGTTCTACAGCCTCGCCTGCGTGAGCTTGATGCCCGCGACGGTCTAGGGCCTGAACGCGCTGGACGTATACCCCCACATGCCTCGGGTACGTCCGGAGCTTGGTCTATCAGGGGGCCCCCACACAAATGGCGCTACTGTGTGCTCAACCCCCCGTCTGGAGCCATGAGCCCGAGAGCGGCGCACGAGTCTCCCGTTGAGATTCTGCGGACCCTGCAGACGGAGCTCTTCCCCTCCCCCGCATTCCGCGCGTGGCTCGCCGCGGTCTCGAGACTGTTGCCGTTGAGCCATGCGGTGGAGGCAAGGAGATTCAGGCCTGGGTTGGATTATACGCTTGCAACGAGTGAAGAAAAGGATGTAAGACTTGATGTTGTGCTCGGCCTTACGCCGGGAATTATGGATGGCGAGAAGGGCGAGGGGTTGTCGAGTGGTACTAGTTCGTTAGTGAGCGCATTGGATGATGTGAGGGGCTGGCAAGCGGCTGAGTGGGGTGGTTGGGAGGTAAGAATAATTTTTTGTGTTTCCTGATCTGCTGATGACCGACTTCTTTCCCTTCTTCAGTGTTACATGGCCCCTCACAATGAAGAAGACGATCCAGCGATCTACCGCTCCGGCACAAGCAGTAAACCCCCTACTGCTGCTTCTCCAAATGGTTCAGGACTCGAGCAAATTCCCGGCAACAGCAACGGTAACGGTATCAGTGACACAGCCCACTCGCCCGCGCCGTTAGACGAGGACCAGGAGATGGTAGATGAGGAAGAAGATAGTACACTTCTGACGGTCCAACCTGGCTTCAACAGACTGCTTCTCGTGCTGCGCGACGAGCGCGTCATGCGGTTCGTCAAGTACGTATCTGCGGCTGCCGAAGGCTCGCGCTGGGACGTGTGCGGTGAGTATGAAGTGGGCATGGTAGCTGATGACGACGACGACGATAATCCTTGAATGGATGTAAGTACATTGAGATCTTGTACCGTCTGGTAAATTTGCTCTTTCATATCACTGTTGATTACCTCCCTCTATTGTATTGCCTTTCCTATCTATGCGCCACATTAGTAGTATTCAAGCACTGGTTATTCTCGAGGAACCTTCTACCCCGCACATTCTAACCTGGCTTAAAAGTACTTACGTCAAAGAATATTCGTCGCTTCCGCTCATTAATAAATGCTCATGGTTCTAACCTTCAAAGAGAGAATTTGTAACTCGCGTCATGAAAATTCACATCAAAATCGTCCAACAACTTAGAATGTAATCTTGCTCCCCGTGCTTGGAAGGATAGCGGCAGACTCGCGTTTCGCTTGCGCAAGTGCTGCTCCTGGTTTCGGACGCGACCGAGGCCCTTTCTCCTTCCTATCCTTCCCAGCAAAGGTTTTCCGCTCCTCTCGGAGGTCCTGTGCCTTATCCCGCACATTGTGTACTTCTTTTTCCTCCTCCTGCTCCACCGGCTCCTGTGCCTGCGCTTCATCCCGATTATGACGAGGCTTCCGTTCTGGGCGTTCAGCACGCTTCGAATGCGGAGGCACATCTCGCTGCTTCTTCGAGGGAGAAGGCGCAGCGCCATCCTCTCGTTTGCTACCCTTGGGCGCACCACGCCGCACTGCTTCAGCACTTGCGTATTCTACGACGAGATCCCGGCCGTTGAGTCGGTGGTTTTTGGGGTTGATCAGGACGGCCGTGGCGTGTTCGGTCGATGTAAAGTCGACGAATGCAAAGCTATTATGATGAACCTCAGTTCCAGCAGAGGTCATGGAGGTGAAAAAGATACCCTTTGCAGAGCCCGCTGTCTTCAAATGTTCCCATTCGAACCTTACGCAACCAGACATCCTTGGTTTTCTCCTTTTCTTCTGCATCTTCATCCTCCCCTTCCCCGGCCTCTGCTTTTTTTTGGGGGGGTTTTGTCCTATGAGCCTCCAGCAGCTGCTTGATATCTTCTTCTGTAGTTTCAAATCCTAGGTTACCAAGGAATAGCGTAGAGGCGGGAGGCTGCTTTTGTGTACCAAGGATTTTCCGCGCCGTCTTGGAATGCGTATTAGAACCGGCAGTATCAACACCTTCTTTAGCAGGTCGGCCGGCAAAGTCGTCACCTGAAAAGATATACTGAGAAATGTTTCCCTGGCGTTGTCGCGTGAAAAGCTCACCATCTTTTATGAGCAGTTTACGGCCGAGCAAAGGCTGTTCTGAGAGGGCGATAGCGACAATTTTCGCGTCTTTTGTTGCAAAGTCGACATATGCAAACCTATATTATTGAAAATGAATAGGAAATGTAAGATCGATGGTAAGGAGACGAACCCGCGATTTTCAGGCTTCATCGCCTTATTTGCACCAGGCTTCGTAGGCATATGTATCCGCACGACCTCTCCAACATCCTTGAAAAACGCTTTGAGGTTCTCCTGAGTCGTCTTGAAGGATAAGTTTCCGACCCAGACAGAGTTCTTCCTCTGGGCAGCTGGCACCGGCACCGACAGAGATTTTCTGTTTTCGAGCTTGCGCTTTTTCTTGGAATTGTTCGTACTCACTCCTTCATCGGCCTCCTTTGCTTTACGCTTTTCTACTTTACGTTGTTTTCGGCGATCGGCGTGGGATAGGACTGGCTCGTCAGGAGTAGGCTCGGCGTCGGAGACCGCGTCGATGTCGTCAGCGATTTCTGTAGAGATGGTTTTTCTTTTTCGTTGGTCTGGAACCAGTGGTTCAGGGCTGGAGCTACGTCAAGACGATGTGGAAGAACTAGAGCTCATTTCTCTAGAGGGAACTGCACACGATGGTGCCAGTCCTTACTGAAATAGAGCGTTTCTCACGCGTTGATTGGACCATGCCGCGAGTCCACATCAGTCCGATAACTTATTTATCGGTCCTCAAGCTGACATATTTGACAGACCTCAATTTCACCAACGACTTCAGGGACTTGCTTGTATGCATGCAGACAAGACAATTCCGCACCTTTTGAGATGGAAAACGTGCACGCCTTTCCTGCGTTACTTTCGTCAAATGGCTGTTTCCTCCGACTGGTTCTGAGCTCGAGCGAGGATTCAGGGAATCACAGTGAGCTCATAGTCAGCCAATCAGGAGCGACGTGAGCGCTGCTGTTTCCCTGATCCTGACTTGGTAATCTAAGATACCATCAGAAAGCGACACCTCTTCATGATTGATTTTACTCTCGAGGCTCCTGGAGCTTGACAGTCGAAAGAGATATTCATATATGGAGTATTACACGTATATATATCACCTACGAAGTTTCATACTGAGTACCATATAGTGGGTATGAGAAAAAGGAATCCATACGGCAAAGAATATAGGAATATATATCTCTAAGTAGATCTAAGTCCCTCAACGCACCGACGACGCCGTGCGAGAACGTCGATGACCTCCAGCTCCTGCCTCCCCCAAGACAGACTTGGGCCCCCTCTTTGCCATTGCCCACAGGAAAACCAGGATAATGATCACAAACTGGAGCCATAGCCAGAGCTCCAACAGAATCGCACCGAGTCCTCTCGACTTCTTCTCTACCTGGCTCCCCGAAGATCTCGCCGCCTCCTGACTGTGGCTACCATCAGACTTTAACGCAGGCTGCCCAGTAAAATTCTCGACCGCGGCATCAAACGCTTTTGCCAGCCGTTCGGGCAAAGGCGTAGAAGGCCGAGAGGCGTATTGTTCTCTGTCTCGCTCTTCCAGCTCTTTCTCGTCTTGTCGATCGCCCGGAGGGAATGTGACCTTCGTGTTCTTCGTTAATGTGTCCTTGAAGCGTCCGTTGACCCAGCGATTGGTCCGAGATCGAACAGTCTCCGACATGCGGTGATACCTTAACGAATGCGGGGACACCCCCACCTGAACCTTTGTTGCTGTTGCGACCTTGTCAGGCGTCGGAGGCTCGACGGAGAGACGAAGAGCGGATGGCCCCGAAGATATTGACATGGGAGTCGGGAGCGCGCCGCGCTTCTCTTGCGGCGAGCCGATGTTTCTGGACTGATCAGAGGACCTATTCGCAGAGGAGGGTGAAGGCGAAGCCGGAGCAGAGATCGGACCGAAGTCGTACAGACTGTTCGTGCGGGAATGGTTAGGTGCACCGAGTCCCCAGCCGTCATTGAACTCGTTGCCCAATTCCGTCTCCAAAGTGCGCCGGTAACAGAGTGAATTCTGTGAACCGTTTTGGGATGGAGATAGACCAATGGGCGAGAGCGCAGGAGAGGCAAGCCCCGTAGTTTCAGCAGACAACGATTTATGGTGTCCTTCTGGTGAGGCGAAAGGTACTGGAAGATGAAAAGACTTGAGCTGGTCAGGTGTGGACCCGCTTCGACGGTGGTCTTGCTTCTCGTCCTCGTGATTATCGAAGAGTCCCACTACAGACTTGCGTGTTCTCAAGACGGTAGCCACATTCAGATGTTGACGTAGATCATCTACATTCGGGGTGGACATATATTCTGCTGCGAGATTACGCGCAAAGCTCTTGAATCTAACGGTCTCTTCGTATATAGCACGTTCATTCTCTTGATCTGAAGCCGAATCACCAGCTAGCTCGATAATATTTGCGTCCGCGAGGCATTCATACACCTTGGTGATATGCTCCGTTTCACGTTGCATAGCGCTCAGCTGGTTTTTGGTCTCGTTCTGCTGATCTAGAATGCGCTCATTGGTCTCCTCAAGTTCCTGGATTTTCCCCAATAACTGAGCAATGAGATTTGACTCGACAGCTGTTGACTGTGGATGAGGAGTGAGAGGAGCAGGTGCGAGTGGGGGTCGTTTCAAAGGAGTACCAGAAATCTTTCTTGGTGTTTCACCCGAAGACAGAAAACGTCGAGATGTGCCGGGTCCACCAAGGAATGAGCCTTCTGGGGCAAAATCTCGGACTTCCTGCATCTCATCATCCACATCGTTAGCACGACCGAGATTTCGTATGGCTCTAAACTTTGCCTCTCTCTCCTCCTTCTTTTGCTGGGAGTGCCATCCAATTTTCGCCTTCTGCTCCAACTCTTCGCTTTTAGCCTGCGTCTTCTCGAGTTCCTCACGAAGTATCATGATCTCCTTTTCTAGTCGCTTCAACACGCGGCGTCCTGCCTGGTCAGCACTCAGAGACTCGGACTCCATTCGTTCTAGCTTTTCTAGGAGCTCTGCGTTCTGATCTGCGAGGTGGGAAATCTCTGTCGTTGACACGGATATCTTGCGCGAATGTTTGTAGGCCGATGATGCGACGGGTGAAGAGTCGTACTCGGATATCGGTCGATTGAGGCTGATACTGTATCGGGAAGACGTACGAGAGATGGGTTCCGGTGAAGGAGACTGAGATGGCGACGAGCTTGGCAAACGAGCAAGGAACTGCTGATGCTTCGTCTTGAGCATAACGTTGTTGTCATAAAGACTCTTGCACACTGCAGAAGCTATTCCTAATTCTTGAATGGAACAAGCATGCATGTCAGGGTTGGAGCGCCCTCACTGAATACGAACGTAACGAACCGTTCTCTCGCTCTTTAATAAGACCATCGGCCTTTACTAGCAATTCGGAGAGCTCCTCACGCGATTTCTCATTCATCCACTCGAGGTCTTCTTCCGTTGTGGGTGACAACTGGCGCTCACCGTCCCAGCCGACACGCTGAAACGTGGCAGCCATAGGGGACCCAAGAAGGCTATTGTTGATACGAGGTTTACCGTCTGGAGTGAGTGTAAAAGCTGAAGCGTAGGATGGCGGTGGTGTGGAGGCTGCCTGTGCCAACGAAGAACGACGGATCTTCGCTGGAGGTCGAGGGCGAGGTGTTTCGTTTACGCTCGCAGCAAGCATATGGAAAGAAAACTAGATGGATGGACTAACGCTGAGCGCTGAGATGCAGATGAGGTCGTAAAGCGTAAAGAAAAGAGAGGACTAACTTCGGAGGTCAGCATTTGACTCTGAGGATTCTGAAACCGACAAACTGTTACAGGTCAGCCGCTTGTAACTGATTTAGGCATCACTAGCGGCAGCGGTATGTCACTCTGGGGTCTCGTGAAGGCTCAAACAAGAGAGATACATGACATTCAGCAACGGCAAGAAAATATCCAGATTAGGCTGCACTATTTTACGCTTGTATACAGTTAATGGACAACTTCAAACCATACACTACTGCTGCTGCTGTCCTGTAGACGCAGGAGCTTTTCCAAATCCACTAAATGCGTTGCCACTACCAAACCCAAATGCGCTAGTATCCGCCGGTTTCCCAAAGGGCGAATCAGTCGGTGCGCTTGATGGATTCTTTGCCGCACTACCAAACGTAAATGCACTAGATGAGGAAGATCCAAACGCCGAAGGCGCTCCCGTACTGGTAGGAGCCGGTGTAGAACTGGGTGTCATTGACGGTGTAGCACTTGACGATGCGACAACGGGTTTTCCAAAAGAGAAGATAGGTTTTGAAGCATTATCCTTGGAAGCAGCAGGGGTAGCGGCAGATGTATCAGTCGTCGGCTTACCAAAGCTGAAGCCCGCTCCGAATGGAGAAGCTGTTGAAGAACTATTATTCGAACCTCCACCGAAAGCTGACTGTGCTGATACAGGCGCTGACGACGAATCAGCATTAGGCTTCGACCCAAACGCGTTACTACCACCAAAGGTGGACGAGGTAGAACCAGTCGCCGATGATGTACCCATCGCAAATGTTGACTGTGCAGGCGCAGAAGCAGCAGCCGTTGGTTGAGTTCCAAAAGCTGACGGTGTCGACGTATTGTCATTCTGTTTTGTACCGAATGAGAAGACGGATTGAGCAGGGGCAGTCACAGAAGCTTGTTGAGTTCCAAAGGCTGACTGTGCGGGTATCGTCGTGGAGGCACCGTTTGACTTTGTTCCAAAGGACCCAAAGGAGGACTGCGCAGTGGCAGTGGAAGTGGTGACTGATGCGGCGGGTGCTGTTTGAGCTCCAAACGCGCCAAAAGACGATGGCACGGGGTTAGATGTTCCCGTTCCAACAGGCTTTGATCCGAAACTGAAGGCTGACTGCGCGGGAGCCGTAGTCGTTGCTGTGGACGTAAGAGGTCCATTTGTCTTCGGTGCAAAGGGATTCGGGCTCGATGAGGAAGGAATCGAGAAACTAAACTTGGGCGCCGTCGTCGTACTCTCAGTCGCCGTAGATGCTGGGTTGGTGCTCGATGTCGCCGTATTGTTCTTCTCAGCTGTATTTGAGGAAGTGTTGAAGGTGAAAGAACTTGCAGGTTTAATCGTGGATGATCCCGACGTTGCAGCTGAGGGTGTGGTTGTCGTTAAGCTTGCTGGTGATTTGCCGATGCCGAAGTCGAACTTAGGACCAGTGCTTGCAGTGGAAGGCTGAGATAATGAAGACGATTGAGCAGTGTTCGAATTGCCAAAAGCAGAAGCTGTCTTAGGAGGCTCCAGAGTGGGAGATTTACTGGTTCCAAAGGGTGATGTAGCCTGTGACGGTTGAGTAGCCTGAACAGCAGGCATGGGAGTAGAGGGAGGAGCAAGCCTTGACAATAAGGAACCTCCAGCAGCTGACTCATTCTTCTCACTACCTTGAGTTGCTTGTGTTGGCTGAGCTGGGGATGGCGTAGGCCCAAATGAAAATGCAGATTTAGACGTAGGAATGCCAGGATTAGCAGATGCAGATGCAGGAACAGAGGTGGCAGGGACGGTGGAAGAGGATGCAGAAGATGAAGGCCCAAATGATACAAAAGAATTTAGTTGCTCAGGCTTGGACCCGAAGAGGCCGCCGGTCGTTTTCGCGGGCTGGGTTCCTGATGTAGTTACAGGAGTTGGTATCGGAGGTAATTTCGTCGTCGGTTGTGATGTAGTCGGCGCAAATAGAGGTGGTTGAATTGTTTCTTTGGCAGGACCAGCCGAAAACAAGGGGTTCGGGACATCTTTCTTGGTAGAATTAGCAACAGGTGGTGTAGCAAAAGAGAAAGCAGATTGCTTTGTCTCAACAGGTTTTGCATCATCAGCCTTTGTGATCGTAATAGTTGGAATAGGTTTAGAAGGTGCGGCAGCAGCAGCTTCTTGTTCCTTCTTCAATTTCTCCAGCCTCTCCTCTTCCTTGAGACGGTTAGCCTGTCTTATCTTCATCATAGCCTTCGCCTCTAAATCCTGCTTTTCCCATTTAGAAAAGGCCTTGTGACGGGGACTATTGTTTGTACTATCAGATAGGCTGTGGACCACGGATCCTGCAGGAGTGGATGGAACGGTGGATACGGCATCCAACTTCAAAGAAGAAGGGCGACGGACAGTCGATATACGTTTGCCTGCAGGGGGAGGGTTGACAAAAGGATTGATGCGAAGACCCACACTCGAAGCAGTAGACGATCCATTGGAATCGTTGTTTCGCTGTTTGGCTTGAGGGGTGGTAGGGGGAGTAATTTGTCGGGGCGTCGATGTTCCTCCCATATGATTCGACGTGGAGTTCCACAAAAGATCCTTTCCAGCAACCAGTGGCACTTCCTCCTAGATCAAATACCATATTAAACATGAGTAGGAAAAAGAAGCTGGGATAACGTTACCGGTGATTCGATAGTCGGCGTTTGAGGCTCCGCAGAAGCTTTGTTCGAGTCTTGCCATGCTAAAAGCTGTTGATCTTTTGCCTCTCGATACTCTTCTTCAGTAAGCCAGGTCTCAACATAAACTTCAAAATTTGCTTGACGATCAGGATGTTGAGAGTCTTCAGGCTGTCAAGTAAGACGTTAAAGAATGCACAAAATCGAAAGATTAGAGCAACGCACCATCGGGAACTTCTGTCTTTCCTTCCTGATTAAAGTCTGACGAAGACGCTGCCCATTGGACCCTATCTTGTACTTGACACCGTTGCTTTCCCATTCATCACCGATGCTACGCTTTGGTCGACTGCGTGAAGACGACGCCAAGGACTCATCCATGGAGACATCGCTTCGATCATCTGGCTGTGGAGCCCGGGTGGCTTTTTTGCCTCTCTTTTTGCGCGAGGTTTGAGGACTCATGTTTTCCTCGTTTTCGATCTCGCTGTCACCCTCGGCCAGTTCTCGATCACGTTTTGTTCCACGGGACGAAACACCTGCATCAGACTTCCTCTTTGCATATGTCCTCCGCTTACGATGACGATGGCGAGCTTGCTCTAAATTGATTCCGCGATCACTGTCATCCTCATCATCACCACCGAATGTTGAACCAGCTTCTGCACGATCTCGCTTTTTCCCACGGGCAAAGGACGGAAGCGCGCTGATTTCATCCTCGTCCTCGTCGATATCCATGTCTTCACCAACGAGTTGAAATGACTTGTCGAGGGAGACTTTACGCTGACGTTTGTCTCGAATATGTAACGAATCATCGACCTCATCATCGAAATTGTCCCCGTGGCCACGTTTCCAACCGCGTGGTGAGCCATTTTCCTCGATCCATTCATATTCTTCGTCGCCACGCAACTCTTCATCCTCTACCCTCACCTTTCGGGAATAATCTGATTCATGACCCCCATTGTGACCATGTTTCTGACTGGTATCTTTTGCTGCTCGACGGGAAAGACTCAATTTCGGGGGACTGTCAATGATTTCAGGATCGGCTATACGAACGGCTGAATTAGGATTATGATAGTCTTGAGCATCGAGGTTTGAAACGAATGAAGGACGAAGACTAGCAGATAGTCAGTTCTTCGAAACGTCATCAAGCAGAAGACGTACTGGCTGGAGCCACTAGCCCGGCCGTACGCGGACGAGGCAATATCGGCAGATTCGTAACGACCAGGAAGATTCGACTTGGTTGAGGCACCGCGTGGAATACCTGTCCAGCCGCAACAGAAAAGATGAGAGATACGCCAAGAGTAGAATTACGGAATCATTACGTTGCCTTGAGTCCTGGTCAGGCGGTGCACTCTGCTGATCTGGAATCGACTCTTGAAGCCTCGCCCTTCTCGCCTTTTCCTCGCCTTCCTGTCGGGAGCGTAGCACAGCAGCATAAGCCACGTTGAAAGGCCGATGGTCATTGTCTGGTATACCATGTCTCCGCCGCATAGCCCTAGCAAAGAATAGATCAGAGACTGCATCAACAACGCAGAAAAAAAATATAGGCACAGCTTGTAAGCCTTCTCCCGCCATACAAGAAAGATCTCCCGCATACGAACGAAGACGACATAGAAAATGGAAGAGACCATTAGAGCAAAAACCAATTTTGCTCCAAATGGAAGACTGGACCACCATCCAGACTGGCTGTCGCGCGCATTGGGGAATGTCGGGCCGCCGAGAATATCTGAGGTGTCGCTGTCCATGGGGTGCCGATGCAGCTGTACTCGCAGCGGGGCACTGGGCCGCGTGAGGGGTGGTGATGGTACAAGTCGAGAGGTTGATAGGTGCTCAGCCACATCATGTGTTTGGCTCTGTTCGGCGTCGGAATCTGAAATCCATTTCCTATATAAACGATGCATTTTTACCAAGCAGGCTTTGCGACCTGTTTGCTATCTCGATTACTTTGAAAAACGATTTTCGAGCTTTCGGTTCACTATTTGGCTTTGTTTCGTTTCACTTTTGAATCCACTCACGATCGCCTAGGGACATGGCCTCCAGTGCCTTCGTCACCTCAACTTGTTTGTGGAAGAGAGACCTTCGTGGCATCACTTGGTCCACGCTTGAATGTCCAACTGTTACAGTTATTCGATGGCCATTCGAGTACTATACCGAGTAGACACTCTGAGTTACATCTGTACTATATTTAATGCAATCATGATGGTTATCATCTCAGCTTGAGTCAGTGGACCTAGGTACTCGCCATTCGCCTTACGGTCTGATGAGCGTCAAGTGCGCGGGATTTCAAAGCGCCACATTGCGATGCAAGCGCAGGACGCCGTTCAAACGAGCTCAATTGCATCATTTACATCCGTCCCCACACGTGGGAAAATTGATACGTTTTTTTAAAAAGAGCAGGCTGTTTCTGAAGCGGACCTTCACTCCGCCCTCCTTTCAGTTCTCAGATATCTCGACCCTTGTCATCTTCCCGTATCACAATGGCCGACAGAACCGTCACCCTCGAAGAACTCCGCGCCCACAAGTCCAAGGAAAGCTTCTACATTCTCCTTCACGGCAAGGGTATGTGCCGACCAATCTGGCTGTTTATTTTTGTCCGCTCACTTCGTCCTCTACAATGTAGTTTATGATGTTACGAAATTCATCGACGAGGTGTGTAGTGTGCCATACATCCCTCGTGCTAAAGCTATATTGATCTAGCACCCCGGAGGAGACGAGGTTATCCTAGCTGAGGGTGGTACGTGGCAGTTTTGTGGACCGCGGTTTACTTTCGTTGGACCTGACACGGCCTTCTTTCCACAGGACAGGATGCGACAGAAGCCTTTGAGGATGTCGGCCACTCGGACGAGGCCCGTGCCCTGCTTCCGGGTATGCTTATTGGTGAATTCGAGGGTGGTGTACGTCATGGATATTTCTCACAGGCCAGTGTTAATAGAAGGTCGTACAGGACGTCAAGTTGAAGTCAGGTGCTGCCGCCGCGCAAGCGTCTCGGATGTCAGGTGCCGTGGAGAAGGGTTCAAAGTCTGTGGAATCCCACAGTTGTTTTCACGATTGTCAACTAACTTCTCCGAGTCCAGTCTCTCTTATTTCTTGCCTCTTGGTCTCCTTGGGGCGTACTTTGCTTACAGATTCTACTCGACTGGCGCATGAAATGTTACCTCTATACAATATACCGTTTTCATCTCCTGTCAACCCACTGGCACATTCACATATTTTCGGCGCCCTCGCTTGAGAAAGGAAATGCTCGAAAACCACCAATTTTGGAAACATTGAGTCAATCCTCATTGGAAATCATTCTTATCAAGACACAAAGTATCACATGTTATATTTACGTGATGAGGTCAGATTTTCCAGCCACTCAGAGCTCGACACGATAGGACTGGCTCAAACATACTCCATTTATCCAAGTCCTAGAAGTCCAAGGACTAAAAAAGATCATATAGAAAGCAGTTACATAGAGAGAGCAGTTACAAAACATGTACAAAGCAGTTACAGATCATAGAGAAAGCACTAGAATAAGCATAGAGTCATAAACCATGAGAGTTATTGGGCCCAACCCATAACCTCTACACACTTGAGCTGGCGTGAGATTAACTTGTCCAGCACAAGTCTGGAGGAGCCATGCAGGGGCGATAAGCATCCAAGATAAGCATCTGTATGGGAATGTAAGAGAACAGTCTATCAGAGAGCAATTAATCCTTACTTTATACAATTACTCCAAGTCTCTCCAGCCCAATTTTAGCAGCTTCATTTCTTGCAGCCTTCTTTGTGTTCCCTCTCCCATTGCCGTAGAGCTCACCATCAACAAGAACCTTGACGTACCACACCGGCGTCATCTTTGATGCATTTTTTGTAGCCTCATCAACTTCTACCACTTCTTCGGAAACATCTGAATAGACCCACTCTACTGGACGGTCCAACTGCTGCAGATGCTGATTGAAAAGTGAGAGGTGTCCGATAGTTGTCATAGGTGTTGGTGTATTTGTAATAGAAGGCTGGGGAGACTGAGGCATAGGTAAAATAGGGAGACCATGCTGCAAGCGGACCTTCTGGTACGCAGCTGCAGCATAGGGCGTGAAAAGTGGATCCAGCCAGCATCTGACTGCTTCAATCCCCTGATCCTGATAGAGTCCTCCAATGAAGGACTTCATAAATGTGATCAGATAAAAGTATCAATGGTTATTCATATACTCACTTCGAGGACGTCGGCTAAATCAAAACAAATATCAGATACTATGGTTCCGATGAAGTCACGAATTCGAAAGTTTACCTTGGATATGCGTCGAAGCACGCAGAGTGACTGCCTGGGCAGGGTGTGATCGTAGGCGATCGGGAAGCTTGTATCGTAATGAACTAGATTAGAGTTGTGAAATATTAGCTCGTGATTCGAACGCCTCCGATGACGATATAGGTAGAGAAAACGACGGACATATCAGCAAGCGTAGCATTCCCGACGATAAGTGCTCTAATTTTCTGGAAGGATGATTGTATCAATGTGACAAACGCTGTAGATGCGCTAGGCATGCATGCGCTTACAGTCGAAGGACCAACATGGAGTCCAGGATATAGCTTCGACATGAGGCTGGTCACGCAGAAGCCTAGCACAGAGTCCCCAAGATGCTCAAACCTGACAGAAGCGGTCGACGACAAAGCGATGGGGAGAAGGCAAGATGACTTACTTCTCGTTATCGGGACTGAGATCACTGGGATGATCCTCAAACACGTGCGTTGGACGCGCATGAAGACTGCGATGAGTATAAACTCTCTGCTCAATTTCACTCGAGTGGATGGTAGGGAGCGGGGGAAAATCACGTCCATCAGGGCCGAAGTCTGGTCTGAAGCGACGAATTGAAAATGGGCGGCCTGCACAGGCGGAGTAGATCACTTACTTGAGAGCCATTGGTTGGTCAGGCCTATAATGAAATAATGGAAGGGACCTCAGTGATATGGAATAGGGGAGGCGAGTTCTGATGGACTGGAGGAATTGAAATAGATGGTTGAAAGAATTTCGGGCTTTGATAAAGTGTTCATAAGGCGACATGGACAGTTAAGTTGGACTCCGCCAGAAAGCATGAGAGCACAAGTTGAAGACACGTCACATGTTATCGCGACCACTTGATTTCTATTCAATCAAGTAAACACGGGTGATGCTATTTGTATGTATCGAGTTGTACCTATAAGCTTCCGAACGATGGGATTTGAATTAAGGCGGACTAATGTCAACAAGAAGGCAACGGCGGCCATTCCGTATTCAACCACAACGTACCCAATTAAAATTTGACCGAAGTGACGTGCGGGAACAATGTAGAACTTTCAACAACAAAAATTTCAGAGGATCAAGCTAACAAACGTAGAAACTCGTCAGGACCAGCTACGTATTCAAGCGGAGTTACGTACCAGCAGCTGCTTTCGCCTGGGCCTTCATGGCGAAGTAATCCTTGTGTAACCCGCACTCAGTCTTCTCCCTACCAGCCCATCTACCCGCCCTCTCGTCCTGACCCTCTGCGACTTTCTCTGTGCTATGCCAATCGCCAACACTCCGGTATCCTTGATCAAGCAATTTATTCCTTGGAACTTTGTTTTCGGTGATATACCATTCCACTAGATGGAAATTCCATTGGAAAAGCGGGTTAAGCTTCAATAGCCCTGTTGAATCGACTTCGAGCGGTTGTAGAGAGGCGCGATCAGCTCCTTGAGACGCTCGTCTTCCAGTGATCACAGCTTTAACACCAAGATCTGCATATGCACGACGTGCCGGCTCCACCTGAATGTCCCGGGTCAACGCATGAGGTCAGATCAATGGTTGTTTTTAGGACGCACCTTCACGATATAATCATAATTATCTTCATCCGTCTCCCATAATTTCTCCCCATACTTGGCCTCAAACTCCTTGACATTGTTACACCCTTCAGGTTTGTAAATATGTATTGGAACATTGTATTTCAACTTGACGTCTTCTACTAGTTCGTAAGTTTCCGCGAAGTGATAAAGAGTATCTAAGAAGATTAGAGGCGGAGAGGAGGACGTGATCTTTGATAGCATATCAATTGCGACGAGGCCAGTTAGTCCAAAGGCTGTAGTTTGATATAAGCCTGGTATATGGTCTATGGCCCATTTTAGAATCTCTTCTGGGGTGAGAGTGGTCAGATGGGCATTAATTTCATCCAATTTCTCTTTGGAAATCGGAAGATCAAGAGGTGCGGTGGCCACAGTCATGACTACTGGAGATGATAGGGAATGCGAGTGAGATTTGAATCAAGCGCATCAATAACGAAAGCAAACCGACCGGCTGCGCGGCTTAGCTGAGAGATTTGTCGAGATATGCTCAGCAGCTCAAAGTATGGTCCCTGCACGATTAGCTAATGATTGCTTTGATCGGCAATCACCGATGATCAGGCAATCAGTACAGACGTCGACAGTGTCGACCCAACAAACTGAACAGCGAGTTGTAACCAAACAACTGGCTATATCAATCTTACATTTCCTTGCACAACATAACCATGAGGCTTGGAGTCCAGCCCCCTGTAAGACAGTGATAATTTAGAGAAGAGTACCATCAATTGAAAATGGACTACAACATAAAGGTCAAGGCTATACAGATGAGGACAGACTGAATATAGGACGCGGCTGTAAAATAGTCTATGAAGTTAGAGCAAACGTATCCTGAAAATGTCACCAACAACATTGTTATGCAGCAGGAACGCGGCGGCTCGGGGGTGTGACTTGTTCTTTGAGTGCAGCACGTTCTCGTGCCTCCTGTTCTTGGGCTTCCAACTTTGCAGGAATAAATCAGTGTTCAAATGCATGCAAGAAGGCAGAACTGAGACTAACAAGATCTCTCCATGAGTGATCTGTGGCAGGCTGATGGCAAGTGTCAACAACATGGTTTCCAATTGACATTCATAAGGACTTACATGTTTAGCGGCAGCTGCGCGTCTGCTCTGGGTAAGAGCACCAGCTACAATCAAAAGGCCGATGGTCAATCCCTGTGCCCACATACGGGCCTGGACGACCTGCAAATCTTCAATTAGGTTGTGCAAAGGACAAATCTACGACGCCCTTGCACCTTTTGCGCGGTCGTTTGCACCCTAGATCGTGGAGTAAGCACGAGGCCGTACCTTGGACGAAAAAAACGCACCTGTCTCGCGATATAACGGCCCCAGCGAAAGCCAAGCTGGAAGCCCAACCACCAAGAATCAGACTATACTGGTGTCTGTCTGCCCAATCAGCCAGTTTGTCCCGAGTGCTCAACTCCTCCCAACGAGAGTCCTCCGTCGTCTGTCTATTATGCAAGAATCGAACGCCTTCGCCTTCCCTGGGCTGGAATTAAGGGTTTCTCTCGTCAAAAAGGACGACCAACGGACCACTTTGACTTGTCATACTCAAGACCACGGCGTTCAGCCTGGATGGAGAGACACGGAGCGACGATGATGACGACACCGAGTAATTTGAGTGACAGAGGCAGCGCACGATACCCAGGGAAACGACGATGGGCATAATACGAACCACCGACGGCAGCAATACCGCTCACCACGGTACCTTCAATGGCACCGCGACGTGAGGCGGCCGCATGACCTTCAATATCTTCTTGAGTGGCGAGCTACAAAGACATAAGTCGATGGGAAGTTGAAGAGGTCAGAGCTGACCTTCATGAGAAGTCGTGTGGGTGTCTTAGATGAGTGGGTTTCACATTTCTTATAATAGAGGTAGCCAGGTCCAATGGCATCATAGGTCTAGATTGTCATGTGGGTCTTTACGGAACCACGCCCTTCCGGTTCACCCCATTCTCCTGCTGACATGGAAAGCACTTTGTATTGCGAAGGTTACTAAGTATGTAGAATGTAGACTACTGTACGTAACTCAAAATTACTACACTATCAACAACATAAAAAAAAACTCAAGATCCAAGCCATAGTATCAGAAGTGGTCAACTTTAAAAGTCCATTTCCCATCCGTAATGTTGAAGTTTTCAAAGTGAGTATTAGAAATCTTCTTCAGGCGCTTGAGATGTTTGGATGCACTGGGATGTGATTCATCCTTGATAGGTTCTCGTGTAGCCTTGTCTACAGCCCAGCAATTCAACAATGACAACCGCGCTGCGACATTGAGTCCTGAGCCCGGCGGCGGCTTGTCAACATCATCGCTTTCCGGATAGACGCTGCACTCCTTTTCATCGAATCGGATAACTTCGCCAAGCAGCGCTCCAAGTTTTGGAAGTCCAGTCAAGTCGACAGGCTCCAAGAATTGAATCTCTCCAAAACCGACCCGACCAACGACGAGATCATTGAATGAGGACAATTCATCGTACCCCTTTTGTTTGAGCGTTGCAAGGTCAGGCTTTACGTAATAATCGCCTTCCTCAAGTTCTCTTCCTTGGCCATCTTGTTCGACGGACTGTTGGCTTTGCGCCGTGAAGCGATTCGGGGTATTCTTTGGGCGAGGCGTAGGGGATTCAGTCACATTAATGGGATTGAGTGCTGCGTGGGCGTCCTTTTCGCGTGATGCAGCACTGAGTGCTGGGCTGAACACAACCTTACTACCACGAAGCCCACCGGGTGAGCCACCAGACTTGACGAAGATTTCGGTAGGCTCAACCTTCTTGTCCAAAATGACTTTTTTCACACTTTGCTTAGTGCCACTTCCAAGCGCGGGGCTCGAGCTGCGACCCATAAGGAAGGCGTCAAAGCCCGACGAATTGTCAGCGGCTCTGCTGAAGGACAGTCCATTAACCTTGTTAGAGTTAAACGATAGGCTACCAGCAAGAGGGGACGGGGAAGGAGCTGGCGACGACAACGACGCGCCAAATCCTCGAAGTTTGGAATTTGCCGGCGTATATCCAACACGAGGCATTGGTGACCGCGTCGGTACGTCCACAAAGAACCCGGGCTTTTTCTTCTGGGAGGTATCAAGATCAAGGAGACGAGGGCCAGGAGGTAGTAGATTAAAGATGGGGAGATCGGAACCTATTGGTTCAGATATCGACGCTGTGAGCGTACCCTGAGCACCAGGAGCGGTTGTGGAAGCGTTGAACAGTCCACTAGGTTGGTTGATCGAGCCAAAGAGACCACCTCCGCTGGTGGAAGCTGAAGGACCCAAAGTAGGCGCAGGCTTGCCAAACAACCCACCGGCTGTCGTTTGAGTATTCTGCTGACCACCAAGCGTACTGCCGAAGAGGGAGTTTGCTGGCTGGGTAGTGTTAGTGTTCGTTGATCCGAAAATCCCACCTCCAAAAATACCTCCCGCAGGCTGAGCGGGCTTCGAGCCGAAGGCACCAAAGGCACTAGTCTGCGCAGGTTGTTGTGTCTGTGGCTGCTGCTGCTGCTGCTGCTGCTGATTGGTGTTACTGCCAAATATGCTGCTACCACCCCCAAATAGACCCCCTGTATTGTTGTTTGTCTGTCCCCCACCGAACACTAGCCAAGGTTGCTCAGGGTAGAGAATACCAACAATACCAATGATAACATACATGGATTGGAGGCTGGTTGTTGCTGAGTCGCCTGCGGCTGTTGTGGTTGTTGTTGTTGGCCAAATATGCCAGCGCCAGTTCCCCCACCACCAAACAAAGAGTTTGTCTGTTGCTGCTGCTGGTTCTGTTGCGGCTGAGTCGCACCAAAACCACCGAACCCAGTCGTAGGCTGTGTTGTTGAAGTTTGTCCAAATACCGATTTATTGGCGTTATTACCTAAAAAAAAAATTAGAAAAAGGAGCAACCTAGACCATGAGAACCGCACTGAAGCCTCCAAACGCGCTATTGGTAGAAGCAGTGTTGTTGGTGGATCCGAATAGACCGCCAGTAGGTTGTGTCTGTTGCTGCTGATTCTGTCCGAATGCTCCACCACCGAAAGCAGATGGTGCAGTTCCTAAAAATCAATCAGCTGCAGGGTTCAGAGGCCTCGATGCGGTTGCTTACCAGTTCCACTTCCAAAAGCATTGAAGGGTTTAGCTGTAGTAGAACCAAACGTTCCACCACCACCACCACCGCCGCCGAACAGTCCACCTCCGGTTTGCTGCTGTTGAGGTTGTTGTGTTGTTGATCCAAACGCACCGAATCCACCACTCTGCTGTTGCTGTGGTTGTGGTTGACCAAAAGCGCTTCCACCGCCAAAAGCACTCGTTGTTGCTGGAGCTGTCGTCGTGTTGTTAGAGCCAAATGTACCAAATCCACCAGTAGTAGCCGTAGGAGCCCCAAATGCTGATGTTTGTGGAGCCGGTTGCGCACCGAAAAGTCCTGCGCCCGTGGGGGGCTGGGTAGTACCAAACGCCCCTGGACCAAAAGTTGCCGTTTTACGCCCTTGATTGTAGTCTTGAAGCCGTATTTCCTAGGATAAACTGTAAGAATGAAGCTAAAGACATGACAATACTTGATGTACCTCGACTGAAGTGTTTGCATAGGCGGGCATACAAGAGATGGATTGATACTGAAGGGTTACATTCGCGCTGCCGGGGTCCTTTTCCGTATGAACAGCATACGGCGGATTCGACGATCCAGTAGTCACAGGAGGTGCTGTTATCGAACCTACCGCCGCATGTTCGTCAAAAGAAAAGGTGAAAATTCGAGTGAAGATCAAGTACCCGTCGTGGTGCCAAATGCTGTTGTCGCAGGCTTGTTCGCACCAAAGATTGAGTTAGTGGTCCCAAACGCACTAGTGGTCGTAGTCGAGGCAGGCTGCCCGAACGCTCCCGTTCCAGAGCCGCTGGCAGTGTTGGATTGACCGAAAGCACCCCCTCCTCCAAAAGCACTCGTTCCTCCCCCAAACGCGCCAAATCCCGTGGATGGTTTTGCGGCCCCGAACATTGGGTTTGTTGTATTACTTTGAGCGGTATTTGTCCCTCCAAACGCGCCTTACAAGAGAAGATAAGTACAAGATGTGAACGATAAAAAACTAAAAAAAAAGAAGGCCCACCAAAGCCGGTGTTCGTATTCGCAGCTGGCGCGCCTAGATTACCAAACATCGGGTTTGCCTGAGGTTGTTGTGCAGGTTGCCCAAAAGTGCTTGTGCCTGTATTGCCGAATGCTGTTGAATACGTTCGGTGGACGTGTTGAGTAAACGATTCAACTTCACTCACCGGAGGCCCCGAAGCCACTCGTTGGCTGCGCAAAAGCGCCCGTCTGCTGCTGCTGCTGCTGATTCTGTTGTGGAGTCGCCCACGAGGACGTCACATTACCGAACATATCGAGGCAACAAGTATGTATTGGTCCAGTGCTCGTAATTCACAACGAACTTTCACCAAGTCTTTTAATCTCCGGCGCCCACGGTCCCGTGCATAACACACTGATTTAGCTTCCGTCCGATCACGTGCTTATTTTTTCAGACTTAGCTGCAGCTCGTGGTTCACAGCATGCCTGATGGTTCCGCAGAAACGAAGAGAGTTCCCACTTTCAACACGCTAGCGCGCGAAAAAGCTTTCAGAGAACCACCCAAAGATGGCTCGACGTACAATATCTTGAATGATTTTGTGGCTCCTCACATCGAATCGTTCAACGCTCTGTTTGATGACTCTGGGTTACCTGCAGGTGATGGCGATGGCCGAGGATTGCTGTCTCTCGCGGTAAAAGACATCGGAGAACGCGTTATATTTGATGGAACTGTTGCAACAAATTCAACAACCGGGACTACTGGGTGGGGGAACCGTATGAGGAGTGAGTTCTATTCTACTTTTGGCACACGAGACAAAACATAATACCTGGCTAGTATGGATTGATTCTGTTTCGATCTCACGTCCCCAGGTTCCTGAGAAGCTACTAACGGCTTGTAAAGACATACGAGTGTATCCCTCTGAAGTAATCCTTCCAAATTTGTCATCATCGGTGAATTTTGGCTCATCATCCCAAAATTAGGCACGAGAACGGTTGTCATCATATCGAGGACGTATGTCTATGAAACTTTGTTGGACGGATACCTCGGGTCAAGTGCACACTACCATTAGAGATTGTGGACTAATACCTATAATGGTCCGAGTACGTGCAACGAACAGTCTTTATGCCTTTCCTAGATCACAACTGAAGAATTATCTCAGTCTGTTAGATGTAACCTCCGCAACTTATCTTCAGCGGATCTCGTGCGCCATCACGAAGAACCAGAAGAATTCGGTGGTTACTTCGTCATAAACGGAAACGAACGTTTAATACGTTACTTGATTCTTCCCAGGCGCAATCATGTCATTTCTCTCATTCGCCCTTCCTTCTCTAATCGCGGTCCATCATACACTCCTTATGCAGTTCAAATTCGTTGCGTCCGACCTGACCAAACCAGCGTTACTAATAATCTTCATTATCTATCGAACGGAAGTGCAATGCTTCGTTTCAGCCTACGAAAACAGGAATATGTGATACCAATCATGCTTGTGCTCAAGGCTCTTGTCGGTGCTTCAGACCGGGAGATTTTCGAGGGAATTATGATGCAAGACTACGAGAATACCTTCCTATCTGATCGTGTCGAATTGCTTTTACGGAGTTTCAAGATGTTCACTATGCACACAGGAGAGCAATGTTTGGAATATCTGGGCGACAAATTCCGCGTCTTGTTGAATATGCCTGAAGACTGGACAAATGCTGCCTTGGGCGCTTATCTCATTCAAAAGATGATACTCGTCCATTTGGAGTCGCCTCGTGATAAGTTTCGGCTGCTCTTGTATGTATTCGCTGGCCAACATCACTTTCTCTTCTCATACCGTCTTTTAGGTTCATGCTTCGGAAACTATATGCACTTGTAGCATCTTCATGTTGTGCGGATAACCCAGATTCGCCTCAACATCAAGAAGTCCTACTTCCGGGACATCTGTATGGGATGATTATCAAGGAGCGAATGGATGAAATCCTTAATAATATTCGCAGCACTATAAGGATCGATGTGCGAAATGGAGCTGTTGTAGACTTTAACGATAGTGAGTTTCATCACTGTTTTTTCGCTCTTCCGGATATTGATTTCTGTAGAGAAGTACTTCATGAAGGTCCTGTCGAAAGTGAATTTCGACATCGGCGCAAAGCTTTCAAATTTCCTTGCTACCGGAAATCTTGTTTCACCTACAGGCCTTGACCTTCAACAAGCTTCTGGTTTCACTATTGTTGCAGAAAAACTGAATTGGCAACGCTACATCAGCCATTTCAGATGTATACATCGTGGCGCATTCTTCGCGGAGCTCAAAACGACCACTGTACGGAAACTGTTGCCTGAAGCATGGGGTCAATCTCATTTCTTCTTTTTGATCTTCCCATAATTGATCTATGAACACCAGGATTTTTGTGTCCTGTCCATACTCCCGATGGTTCGCCATGTGGTCTACTCAATCATCTCTCCAGGACATGTCGCATCGTGACTGCACCTCTACCTGTTGCCCACATCCCGTCTCTTCTTGCAGCTCATGGAATGACCCAGGTTTTTGCTCCCTCGATAGATGGCCGGAAAAATGTTTGCGTTCAACTTGATGGGCGTGTCATTGGTTGGGCACGACCGTCTTTGGCGGCACAGCTGGCCAAAAATCTTCGTATATGGAAGACCGAAGGAAAGCTTGAAGTTCCAATGGATCTAGAGATAGGATTGGTACCGGAATCAAAAGGTGGTCAATATCCCGGTCTCTTCCTTTTCTCTTCAAGAGCAAGGATGATGCGACCAGTCAAGTATCTTCTGAATGGACGTGACGATCAAGTCGGTCCCTTTGAGCAGGTCTATATGAATATTGCGGTTACTCCAGAAGAGATTGAACCAGATGCCTCGAGTCATGTTGAACACGATCCTACTAACTTTCTTTCGATTCTTGCCAACCTCACTCCATTCTCCGACTTTAATCAAGTAAGGACACTAATTTTTTTATCGTTTTAATGTAGTAACAATGTTTCAGAGCCCACGGAATATCTATCAGTGTCAGGTATTGTCATTCGTATTTTTAACTTGAATAGCTTGTCATTGACAAAGTTCCCAGATGGGCAAACAAACAATGGGAACTCCTTCGACAGCCCTTCGTCACAGGACGGACAACAAACTTTACCGACTGCAAAGTGGGCAAAGTCCGGTCGTTCGCCCTGCCTTACACAACACGTATGCTATGGATGCCTTCCCCAATGGCACCAACGCTATCGTCGCTGTTATCTCTTACACAGGGTATGACATGGAAGACGCCATGATTCTCAATAAATCAGCACACGAACGGGGCTTCGCGTACGGGACAGTCTACAAATCACAAATTGTCGATCTCAAAGATGTGAAAGGCGCTGTAAAATCTTCCTCTACGCCCAATCTACACTTTGGTATTGGTAAGGACATAAAACTATTTGGTGACAGGGTTCATCCATGTGTGGAGACGATCGACCTTGATGGTTTGCCCTATATTGGCGCGGTCGTCAGCCCCGGAGAACCAATGGTTGCGTACATTGATGATACCAAGAATCGCACACAATTCATCAAATATAAGGGAGACGAAACTGCACATATTGATCAAGTCCGCCTTATTGGTAAGCTGTTTGTCAGATAACATAGCCCTCAATCGATGACAACAAACCTAGGTGGCGATGCTGGTGACAGCGAATTACAGAAGATCCAGATCACGCTCAGGATAACGCGTTCTCCGGTAATTGGCGACAAGTTCTCGTCCCGTCACGGACAGAAGGGTGTCTGTTCACAGAAGTGGCCTGCGATAGATATGCCATTCAGCGAGAGTGGAATGCAACCAGACGTGATCATCAATCCTCATGCATTCCCTAGTCGTATGACCATCGGCATGTTAGTCGAAAGCATGGCAGGTAAGGCAGGTGCGATGCATGGGCTCGCGCAGGATGCCACCCCCTTCAAGTGTGTGCGACTTTCTTTTCATGATTCTTTGATCATCTCACGATTTTCATCAGATTCTCTGAAAAAGACACTGCCATCGACTATTTTGGGGAGCAACTTCTCGCAGCCGGATACAACTACTATGGAAACGAACCTATGTACTCTGGGATAACGGGCAAAGAGTTTGCAGCTGACATTTATCTTGGGGTTGTATATTATCAACGTTTAAGACACATGGTGCTCGACAAGTTCCAAGTGCGTACCACGGGGCCTGTTGATCACGTAACACGACAACCTGTCAAAGTGAGCACAGTACTTCTATCAACATCGGAAATTTTTTCTGACTTTTGAATAGGGTCGAAAACGAGCTGGGGGTATACGATTCGGTGAGATGGAACGTGATGCACTTATTGCACATGGCACATCCTTCTTGCTGCAAGACAGGTTGATGAACTGTTCTGATTACTCGACGGCTTGGGTATGTCGCACATGTGGAAGCCTCATTTCTCTGGGATACGAGGACATCAGTCTCGGAGAAGTATCAGTTGGAGGGTCAGGCTCTATCAGAGCAACAGGTCCCACCGGCGAATATTGCAGGTCATGTCGCGCAGCTGCTGAAGAGGAAGAAGAGAAGGAGCGGCAGGCACTGGAGACCGGTCAACACCTGCAAAGGCAGAAAGCTGATGTTCGCGTCTCAATTACTTCACAACACGTACTTGGAAGGGCTTCCAAGGGAGGTGACCTTGATGTTGTCGCTGTGCCTTACGTCTTCCGCTACTTGTGCGCGGAGTTGGCATCAATGGGCATCGCCATCTCTCTGGAGGTACGATGAGCATAAAAGTACTTTACTTAATTATCATATAATTCCGCATTTGAGCAGTGAGTCAAAGAAATAAGTACACCACGTTTTTGTTTCCAAAGATTAAATAAATTATAATGGTACAGTAAACTCCAAACCCATAGGTGTTGTCATACATCATCTTGCGTGAATTTGGCAGTCTTATTGCGCGATGGACGGGTTAATGATGCTACAGTGGATTGTCTTGTGCCAACTATAGAACTCCCACCGTTGCCTTGTTTCAAGCTCCCTTACAAAGTCTCCGATTACAAATTCCCCTGATTCAAATCTAATGCTGGTTCAGTGACAATAGCAGGTTCACCTCCGAGGAATAGCTCGAGCAGGTATGCCTGAAGACGTGAGTCTGTGGCGGCAGACTGGTCGCGGTACGGAGGCTGTGACTTATCGAACTGATTTGGATCCAGTACACCAGCCCTAGCAAGGAACATGTCAAGAATGAGACGACATTCGTCGGCTGTTGTAGCCTTTGAGAAGAGTCGATGCATATGAAGTGCATCTTCGTATGAGATATGAGGCTCAGTGCCTCGGTCAACGTATGCTGGCAAAGGCTTGTAATTTGGCGATGCGGGTGGTGAGGGTGATGTGATCTGAGAGCGCGATTGAACCTTGGATGGAATGGATGAAGAGCGGCTATCCGACCTCTGTCCGCTGAAATTTCGGGGAGACTGTATAACTGACTGGATATTTTCGACTGTATGCTGCCGTTGGGGCTGTGCATGCCCGTTGGCAAACGCATATTGCTGTGTTTTGCCATTGGAAGACGGCTGAACATGCCTATTGTCATGCAAATGACGAGTAGATGCAGTTTCACTCTGTCCACGTTGCTTGGGAGATACAGGAACGGTCGGCGCTGAGGATTTCCTTTGAACAGCGGTTGCGCCACTCAAAGGAGAATCATCCTCGAATGGGTCACAAGGTAAATCGGGCGGTGAGATCGGTCGAGGGGCTGGAGGTGGACGGGGAGGTACCGGGCGATTGGCAAGAGAAGATAAATTGTTCAACGACGACTGTGAATGTACCTTTGGGGTTGGCTGTACAGGTAATCTTGAGATGTCATCAGTTCCGCGTGAGCGTTCCCCGTTACCAAGGGATAATTTAGATATCATCTTCTGCAATCTTCCCGTGCCCTTTGACTTTCCGTTTTGCGACGTCCCACTATCAGTTGTGATATCAAACAGAGATCCTGCTATGTCAGGTGGCCCCTTTGAGAGAAAATTGATCAAATCTTTCGTATTTGCAGAAGCATCATCCTGGACGTTGCTTCTGGGAGTCGCTGGTCTGGCTGAAAGTTTTGCAGGAGCTAGAACAAAGGGTTCATCGTCCGACGCACCCATGACTTCGTCCAAATCAAGAGAATCTCGGTCACGTTGAGCTTTGCGCAGATGTGTAGGTAGAGAGGAATCCTGGATCTTGGTGGTTTGGCGGTATGGTTGCATTTGGGACGGATCAACTGTGGTGGTGGCGGTAGTGGGAACAGGCTTTAAGGTCTGAGGTGATGGTTTTGCAAACAAGCGTAATGCAGCATTGGAGCCTGAAGTCGAGAGTGCCCGCACACGGCTAGAAACTGGTGCGGTGGTTGGACGTGCACTGACACTAGCCTGACGGCTGCGAGTACTCGGAAGGGGAGGATGAAGAGGCTTCGACCCACCACTTTCTTCTTCGTCTTCCTTAATGGAATCTACACGGTGGAGAAGAGACGGACGACGACCAGCTGCCCGTGTAGCAGGCTGGGAAATTTCAAATTCTGATGCCGGACCTGGCCGCGGTCGATTTCCACTTTCCTTCTCCTGTTTGTACACCTTTCGGGTGATGATCGAGAAATCAGAATTAATCAATAACTAACAGTGCACAAACGCATACCTCCATGGTCTTCAGCCGGTCAGGTGTGAGTGATACTTTCATGGTCGATGATGACCGCATCAAATCGTCAAATTCTTGCTGAAGCACATGACTCTGTAGAGAATCAGGCAAGATGTGGTAAATTATGCTATTGAATTGACCGACCTCGTTGATTGTATCATCAATTTGAGTTGCTGGATGCTTGGCGCTCTTTTCACTAACACTAGCAAAAGAATTAGACCTTTTATGACCGTTTGGAACATCACCGTCAATAGATGATCTACTGTTAACTCTGAACACCTTCATGGTTCGTGTCTTTTCGATTGAAGGTTTGGACCCAGGATTGCCAGAGCTGGCGTTGGCTACTATAACGGAAGTATCGACCGAGGATTCCTTGGTTGAAGACATATCTTGCTGGGGCGAAGACGTGCGGGAAGACTTCTCATTCCGTGTTAACGACTTGCTTCGACGCACTTTGGGAGCTTTAGATAATTGTTCTATTTGTTCATACACTGAAGGTTTGTCAGCCCCAGCCATAAGTCTGAAGTTGATATCATTCATACCCTTCATCTTCTTAAAGAGATCATAAATAGTATGGTCTTCGCAAAGGGCAATGAATAAGTCTTGAGCGGTTGCATTGCTGCGGCTGCTGTCTCGTGCAACGACGCGACCGACGTTCGACAAGATATGCCTGGAAGACATGGGTTTCGAGGACATTCAACTTTATTCCTTACTCACTCGCATAAAGCTCTGTGCGTATGAGAAGCCAGTCAGAAAGGAGAACGATATACACGGGTCCCGTCACGCACTCAAGGATTGCTGTGAGATACAAAGCAGCGGGCACTATTAAAGCATCCTTCGGCGGCATTCCTCCTGCGGCACTGATCCTATCGTTTGTACATTTCTCAGCTGCTGTGTCCTCATCACATTCATTAAGAGTTGAGTAAGCCCCGCATTTGAGTCTCAACAGCTAAGAGGTGCTAGTTCAGAGACAAACTGAGGAGAGAGGTATAGAACGAACTTCGAACGTCCATTGCAGATGGAAAACCGTTGAGTCATCCTCAAGAGCACTAGAATCAAAGGCTGTTGTCCGATCCCAGTACGCCCTCAACTCGACTTCTGCTTCAAGGAGTGCTTCTTTGCCGAGGGTAGTGGGGAGCAAGCTAAGCAAGCTGGCACGTAGATTGTCTGTTCGAAGAGAGCCCGATTTTTTAAGCATGGTGAAGAGAAATTCATCCAGAAAAACATTTATTGAATGGAGGGCCTCGACCTTGAGTTTTGTTGGCCTTATTTCTGAGAGAATCACATCCGCAGAGTAAGCAGAAATGTATGAAGGGCCTGCGATTGATGATTGATACTTGGAAACATGGCCGAGTCTGATGGAGACTTACCAAGGCTATCTGGAGAGCCAGCCATGGCGAACTGACACCAATAGGCTTGAGAGTCGAAGGTGTATTAAGTACATAGTCCAAATGCGGGAACTTATCACAAGTTCGGAATGTCACAGTGATCGTATCAGTCATCCGACGCGACAGTTAACATAGCTACTGACTTCCATCCATCACCAGGTGATGCTCTCCACAGCTCAGGTCAGACTTAACAAATACGTATCCGGGACCCATTGGTACGTTGATTTGATCAGCAAGTCCTTGTGTGGCATGAAATGCAAGAACAACCTCGTTGAGTTTGATTGGGAGTTACTGGGCATCTTATCGGGACTCGGTACTATGTTTGGACTGAAGCTGTGGACTTGTTCGTGTCTATGCCCTGAAACACCTAAAGAAACCATCACTTATGCGGTGAAAGTTACCAGTTCATCCGACCAAGTCATTGTATCTCATGGTTTTCGCACCACTGATGAATGCACGAGCCTGAAATTCCCTATATCGTACACTTTTCTCAACTTCATCTATTCAAGTTAAACAATCAGGTGTCCAGATTCAGCAAGAGTGACAATACGTAATGTGGCTGAGATCTTGGCGGACATACTAGCGCGATTCTTCAGTATGCGCCTGAGTGAACATGATAACGAAGACAAAAGACAACATTTTTGGCCATCACACAGCTGCTAGTATTGTATGCATAATTAAAAAAAATACTATCTTATAAACCTGACATGAATGACGCTTCATGCAGGTTGGATATAATCATGAAGTTCTAACTATGACTTTGAGTATCTAAATAATTATGTTATACGTATGCAAATCCGTCAATTTTCCAGCTCACGAAAACCTAATTGCAGCAATGGTGAGGAAGGCAATGATAGCTCATCTTCATCCTCCTCCTCCTGTGGACCCCAAAGCACTAGACCGTTGTGAACCATGTCTGATACCTCCCCAGAGTTAAGATCCTCCATCCCGCGAATCTTTGACGGTACGGAAGGTGCCGATGAATAATTTGCGGACGGAAAACTCAGAAAATCGTAGGGCTGGTAGCTGTGTTTTTCGGATCGGGATGGTGATTGTAAAAGTTTTGACGCGGCGTTGTATCGTTTGACTTCATGATTGACAGGACCCGCGATCTGTCGTAGAACCTGTTGATATTATATGTATACATCAATGAAACGTAAACAAGTGATGAACATGTTGATGCCCACCCATGGACCTAGACTGTCATGTCGCTCCTTTGTCATTGAGGGCCGCTGGATAGGCTCCATAAGATATGAAGGGAGGACTAGCGGAGAAGCAGGGGCCGGAGTCTTGAACGTTGGAACAAATGGTGTATTAGAAGGCTTAAATGAATCATTCCGGTGCGCGTTTCGATGGTGTTTCACAAGTTGGCGTGGAGTCCGGAACGACTCTTCACAATCTTTAAGAAGGTAAGCATCAATCAATGCAAGTGACGAAGCTTGGACACCTTGGTAGGCACACCGCAAAGGAATGAGTACATGACCTTTAAGATGTTGAAAAAGCTTCGCCCAATTGGATGCAGGTTGTCCACAGTGCTGCCACCTACAAACAGAAAATTCCTATTATAGTATGTCAGAGCAATAAAACACAACGGTGATGTTTCTTTGCAGACCTCGAAGAGCTCTTGGTGAGCATAAGCTAAGTGTCGAATATGCTTCTCAGCTGAGTTGAGGATTACATGACAACTGTCCCATTTGCAAGATTGTTCCCTTATACGAGAGCATGATAAAAGTATGGCCTCCCGCTCAAACTCATCTGAATACTTGTAAGAATTAAAAGTGAAGACAAAAACTTCACGAACCGGCAGCTAGATTGTTTGCAGGGTCCAGGTCAATAACATCATTGTCTTTATATTTGCACTGTCAAGAAACTGAACTAAATGTCACATTCAAGCCATACCTTCATCCTCCGTCTCATCATCCTCAACCCTTCGGTGTCTGCCCGCAGATGCCTCTTTGTCACTCGATATCTCTCCGCCGCTCGACTCTCTTTTTGACTCGCCCACAAGCCGCTGCCCCTTTTTCCTCAATTGCTGAGCCTTATATTGCTTTAGCCAAAATGGATCAGGGGGTACAATGACATAGAACGATCGAGATGACCGCTGTGCGTGTCGAACAGCGTTACGATTAATATCCGTTGGAACTTCCTCGCTTGCTCCAGTCATCGGCGATGACGACAGAGAAGGCAGAAAAAGGGGAGTTGTCGGTCGCTCAGGGAAAAATTTTGCGTTGACCGAAGGCAGATCATCGTTATTCGGCGATAAACTCTGAGGTAGTTCTTGTGGAGTGGGTGTGACGGACGCCGTTTCTATAGGTGAAGCATGTGGTTGGCTGTTATTTGGTGCTATTGTAGACTGAGGGTTCGAACTTTGCAGCAATGTGGATTCTGATGGTTTTGTGCTTGACACAGGTGGTTTCGAACCAGCAGATGTCAAGGTTGCCTGATTAGATTCGGCTACTTGCGGTGGGTAAGTAGCAGCAGTTGGTGGAGGAGATTGAACGTGTTCAATAGAGGCTTGGAGTATGACATCCGCAACATCAGACGTCTGTGATGTAATTCCAGAAGCATGTCGTTTGAAAGGAGGTTCTATTGCCTGCATTACCGATGGGTCGTCGGGCTGGGATCTCTTCAAAGAAGAAAAGCCAAGAGCACGCAGAATGTCCTTCGCAAGACTCTTCTTATTTGCCTGCGACGGCGTACGCTCCGACGATGATAATATCGCAGATGACTCCATAGGTGTGGAAGGAGCTGTACGAGCTGGGGAAGCTGTATTTTCTAGATTATGATTTGACATATTCAACGCTCGGGAACCAGCGGATGCCTGCAATGCCTGATGCTGCGGGACACTATACGGCCGATATCCGTTCCGAGAATCTGAAGCGTCATGTTTATTTGGACGCTCAACAGTAGTCCCTTGATCATGGGTGGAGGTTTTGGCGCTGTTAGCGGGCAAAGAGGCCATCAGTGCCTGGAGCGTCATTGTTATGGGGTTGCGGCTATCTGTGCCCGGAATTACGACAAGAACTTGAGAATTGGCGTCCTTCACGACTTTGATTTTCGAATTAATGAGCGGCATTGCAGATGATGGATGGGCAGTTTTAGCCCAGTTTACAATAGACTGACTAAATCGTTGCCATGATGCCACAATATCAGCAGGTGTTGTTTCCTGACTAGACCTTTCAGTCTGCGGGAGCATGGAAGTCGGATTTGACTGCGATGGCATCCTGTTGACGAATTGGGCCTGCACATTTGCTACAGCAGCACCGAGGTCAGTTCCAACTGGCTTGTCTGGTACTTTTGGCAGCGGGACTGAGGTGGACAACGGAGGCTGGGATATCTGTTCACAATGCTTAGCGCAGCATTAGAATGGTAAGATGACTGACCTGGGCCATTTTCGACGCGTCGAATGCCTCAGAAGTGGATCCAGATGGCGGCGCTAGGGAAGATTATCAGAAGAGAGATTGAACAAAAGAAATCACAGTTACCGACTGAATATTGCTGCACCCGAGAGGAAGTCACGAAGTTTGGTACGGCGAGTCCGGGGCCAGAGTGGGTACGCGGATAATTGTGTTGCTTGATAGACATGTTAAACGACACAGGCTGAGAAGCTGCTTGAACTTGATTTGACTGTAAGGTAGAAACTACCGGCTGCATTGATAAGGCCTGTCGACCTTGTTGTACTGGGACTGGTTGCCTTACAGAGGGGCGACTCATTGTCGATGAAGGCGGTATAGCAGAATTTTGTTGAGGTTGAACATATCTCTGTGAATGCACTGGCTGAATATCCTGAGTCTGGGGCTGCCATGCAGGCCGATGGTGGGTAAACCTCAGAGTATCCCTATTCTGCTGACTATACGAACTCCCCGAGGGTGGAGTTGTTTGATAACTCGTTCCGTATACCTATCAATAGAAATCAAGGTGTCAGCCATCGAATCCTTGATGATGAGAGAATTGACAACCACCTGTTGCATGTATGGATTTGAAACAGGATGCCACTGTGTGGTAGGAGGGTTTGTCTGTTCTGAAGAGCTAGCTACAATCGTCGTCCTAATAGCAAGAGTGAATTGCGAGACAGAGCAGAGTAGACCTTAGCTCGCCTTGACCCAGAGGTACTCGCAAGAGCCTGCAGTTGACGCCTGAAAGTTCGATGAGCCACGCCCATAACGAGGATGATGTAAGACGCGTACTCTGCTTCCTTTCCCTCCTGAATTTTCCGCAAAAGTTCCTGCTGCTTATCATAAGCCTTTTTAGCTGCCTCGTTCATCGACTTGAAATGGTCCAATTGGGCCTGCGCTTCCTCGGCACGCTTAAGGTTCGCCCGGTATTCATCATCGTTCACAGTGCGAAGATTTACGAGGTCAGAGTTGTTGTTTGGTATTCCCTGAGACATCTACTTTCCAGAATAAGAAAAGAGAGACTTGCTGGTAGCCAGTCTGATCGCGGGGTGGTTGGTGGTCGGTCCAGTCAACGGGGCGTTTTCGTCGAGATACAACAATATCGTGGGAATTTCGCTTGAAATGTCTCTTGCTCGCATCACTCTTTCGAGGGTAGGTTTTTGTCGCGGTTTCGCGGCCATTTCGTCTAGCTCTCCGCCTCGAACGGGTACTGTTGGCCCGTACCAAGTTTTTGACAGACACGTCAAAAGGATACAAAAAGACCAGGCTGCGACACGTGATGGAGGTGAGAGGAGTAGGACAGTTGATTATGTTCGCGAAGAGGTTGCAGACAGAATGATGGAACGCTTTCTTGTATGTCTAAGTACTCCAATCACGCATGTTAGTTTGTATCATTATTGGACTGTAGGACATCAAGCGAAAGTTTAACGCAGTCCTTGACTTAGGCGCTGGACCTGGTCATTTTTCAAAACTACTAGAGTTGGATAAAACGAGAAAATGCATCATGGTTGATGCTTCCGGTACGCGTGATTCTTGACGCTCCAATTCTCAAAGACATGAGCTTTTTCTAGAGAAGACATTGCACCGAGATCCAGACTCGGAATTCGAAGGTTGGTGCTTACACTTGCGGACAATTGACTATATTTCCAACTAGAATAGTTGAAATTAAAAGATTACATGCGGAAGAGGAAGATTTGCTGCAAGTTGTTGAGCCGAACTCACAAGAAGCAATTGTCTCTTGCCTCAGTCTTCACTGGGTTAATGACCTTCCTGGTTCGTATCGTCGGTACAGTATATTTCTCTGTGACGTACTCACATTTCCGCATCTGCAGGAGTGTTAATACAAATCAAAGAAGCTCTTAAACCCGATGGTTTGTTTCTTGGCGCCATGTTTGGCGGAGAAACCCTATTTGAGTTGAGGTTGGCGTCTTGTGACACATGAGAACATGCTTTCTTACCTCTCTAGGACGGCACTTCAACTAGCAGAGGTAGAACGAGAGGGCGGTATCTCGCCACATGTCTCTCCCATGACCGGTGAACTCATCGATCCAATGCAATTGTGATATGAGGTCTAATCAGATCCAGACACCAAGGACGTATCCAATCTTCTGGGTCGAGCGGGGTTTACGTTGTTGACTGTTGACATTGACGAGATAAAAGTTGCTTATCCCTCCATGTGGGAATTGCTTGAAGACCTGTCCGACATGGGCGAGGGAAATGCCGTCATAGGCCGGTTCGTTCCTCACGTGGTGACTCTCAGGCCTTGTCACTTTTCATCTTCTATAGACGCAATATAATCAAAAGAGATACCTTGGCAGCTGCATCTGCAATATACAAAGGTGCGAACTAACTGGTACAATAAATGTAGTCTCGTGATTATTTAACGTCTCACCAGAGCTCCATGGAAATGAAGATGGGACTATTCCGGCGACTTTCCAGGTCATTTATATGGTCAGTTCCTGGGACTACCAGTGCATGATACTCCTACTCACTAGTCGTACTTCAATCAGATTGGTTGGAAGCCTGCTCCTACTCAACCCAAACCCCTGGAGCGAGGGACTGGAGAGGTTAATTTGAAGAAAATTTTGTGATACATACGTTTCCCCGTATCATAGGTGTCTTCACTTCTAATTCGTGATTTTCAAGCTCGTATGCGATGAAATCGAACATGGCAGAAAAGTTTTCACGTATATAGCGTAAGAAGTACTTGCTTCATGTGAGCTTTTAATCTGAAAATTCAAGGAAACTATGTTATAATGAACTTGAGTTGAATCCTGTGCAATCATTATAGTGAGGAGCACCTCATCAGGCACATTGACGCAACGAAACGTTTCCGAGACACACAGCAGCCTATGGCTGACCAACCGTCCCATCCTCAGAATGGCCCGCGCCCAACACACATCCAACACGCGCCCCAGTGTGGGCCCCTAGGGACCCCTGCACCACACTGCCCGCCCGCCAATAGATAAAATGAACTCCAGTAATTCTAACTTACACAGGATCTTATAATAACGGCACTCGGCGAACACCTTACTAACCTTCTCATTGGTAGGACATCAGCCCCGTCGCTCGTCCCAACCCTGCTCGCCATGCGAGCAATCGTCGTAACTGCCACCCCGTCGTACGCAGCCTCATTCCTCCTCCTCTCAGGGCCTATGAGGGGAGCGCGGTCTAAAATGGTGCTGGGAAGCGCTGGCCCGTTCATTATCCGCGTAGGCGGGGAGGGTGTGGCATTCTGTGGCTCTTGTAAATATGTAGCCTCCTGTCCGTAGTACCGTGCAATATGGGCGCCAGGCGCCCCGTGCACGTTCATTGAAAAAAAAAGTAATACTACATCGAAGGAAAATCACTATAGGTCGTTTTCCTCACCAGTCAAGCCGACAGACCAGAGGTTCTTGCTATATTCTGCGAACGATATAGGGGACGTACGCGAACCAAGAGGGGAAAAAGGCTAGAAGGAAAGAGAGTATGATGCGGCGGATATAACGTGGAAGCCAAGGCAAGAACGCACACAAGTATAAACTTGAATTGGTCATAAATGGTCTGTATTTTTTTATCCATGATCATAGAAATCCAAGTTGAAATTGACAACATCACACCTGGGAAGCGTAAATGTGAGCCCCAAGCTATCACACATGCCGACAAAGATCTTTACGAGGAGACTTATCATCTAAACAGATATGTTCTTCGTAAATTGTATATAGATCCATCAAGTATTACATCATTGGGTCACCGCCAGTGGGAGCTCACCCAAGAATACGGATGAACTCCACTGGCATCAAAAAGCACCTACAAGCCACATGAACCCCGAGCCTAGCCCTCTGGTCAAGAGTGTCACAGAGTTCCCTTCTGGACAACCTTGTCATTCGTCGGCACTGTCTGGGAAGGCTTACATCAGGCTGTGCCTTAATTCCGTTGAATATCACTCGATGGTGGCGTCGCATGTCGTCGCGTGTGAAAGCACACTACATCGTACCCCTAGATGCCCTTCTCCTGAATATGCAATTTGCGAGGTGGCACTCAGAGAACCCGACATCTGGGCCCAGATCTATACGGGGAAAGGTAAGGTCACTGAGAAATTGACGGCACATGTTTGATGGACCAAAGCGTTCCGGACATACAGTATGAAGTCGGACACTTAGATCTTTGCAGTTTGTAGAAATTTGCAATAGACAATTAGCTGAAGAATGGAACCTTGTAATACGTCAATAATCCGACCGATAAACGAACGACGTTGCACGGATCGTCGCTGAAATTCGGAGTTTCCCTTTCTCGCTTCGGCCCCATTCGCTGTAGCAATGCATCCCACATTTTTGGGCGGCATGCCGGCAAAGTTTGCTTAACTCAGCCCACGTCGTGTTCGAGGCAAAATCACTGGCGCCGTTCTGGTAAGGGGAAATATTTGAAGCAATTCTCAAAATTGGATCGCGAGTATTCACGACGTTGTGGTATACATGTAGTATACTTCGAACTACTTCGACCCCACCACCACTGGGTCTAACCCTCCATTCTACCCCTGTGATTAGACTCACCCGTACCAGATCCCTTCGTTACAGATGATTGAGTGCTACTAAAAATCAATTAAGGCCAATTTTGAGGTAAGTCAGAGCAGGAAATATGGCAAATACATAAATATTCGATCGTCCAGTGGCGATCCAACAAATTGATGGACGACGGCAATGATCTAAGTTGGCAGGTATGTTTCAGGGATACCCTGATCTGCTCCCTAATGTACATATGTACAACGATTCCTGATCCCGGCGGCAGTGGACCGGCTCACTTTGAGATCCCGCCGGTCGCCGTCTCTGCCATTTGTTTGAAGAAACAAATAAGATGTATATTGCCACGGATGGCAAATTTAATCACACATGTCGTAGCATCGTTCTGCGACGATCTCAAGGAGGAAAGCAAACATGTCTCCTACGGTAACGAATATATGTGACAAACAGAGTAATATGATAGGGAGGGTAGCCTATCGTCTCGAACTCGCGACCAATGGAGTGGTTATAGTAGGTGCCGCCTCATAGGAGACCTTGGCTTCACAACAAAAACGGCGGAACCTTTTTGGAATGAACAGAAATCACATTATCACTGAAATTGGGCGACTAGACAGATCTATCGATCTCCCCTCCTAATGCTTCCACCGCCTCAGCTTGCTCCACTACCGCTGATAGATCGGGCTCGTCGCCGTCCTCGTCTTCATCCAACCGATCCTCCGTGTGGTCTTCTGGCTTTGCTGCAACAGAATCGCTCTTTGCCCCGACTTGAAATTTACGCTTGGGAATAACAGCGTACAGCGCCTCTTCCCAGTTCCTCGTTTCTACCCACTTGAGCAGGATCTCAAATACCTGATTGACGGTCAAGACCTTGCGAGTAGGTAGCGAGGCAAGATAACGACCGATAGGCAGGCGCGCAGTCCGAATGCCAGACAATTTGGCCTTGTTCAAGCAGAGATTCTGGGTGAGAGTAGGATTTAGCACGGAGATCGAAGTCTCATGATGCTTGAAAAATAAGCCGACCTTATAACGGTTGTGGTCGCAGATGCCACCGATAATATACGTCTCTTCGGGTTTAAGTTCATTCAATTCCTCTTCAGAGTCGGCTGTGAGGTATACAATGTTCTGCCGTATGTTCTCTTGCAACCTGACGGCTTCACTGGTGAGGACCTCGCTTGGAATGGTGAAAGCTCCTTCAGTGCGCTTGTCATTCGCTTCATCCGCTTGCGCAGAGCCAGGCTCCTGGCCCTGCCACAGGCGTTCATAACTTTCACGCCACCATTCAGTATTGGTCCATCTCTTATAGCCAGCATCATTCGTTCCCTCAAGTCGGGTAAATGTACGACCATCGAGCGAGGTGTACAGAAGAGAAAAGGGATATGCAGCATTTCGGTTTGCACTGTACGTGTACGCCAACTGGGAGCATAAAGATTTTATTTCCTAAATCCAACAGTCTGACAATCCAGGTCGTGTACAGGACGAGTATAGCCCACCTTTTCGTTCATCTTATCGTCAAAGCCCAGGTCCACGACGACCCTGCCGCCAAAGTGGAGCCTCGGCTTCTTCTTATGGCGCTTCTTTTCCTCATCCTCATCGATCTCGCCCGCGGCGCGTCTGGCCTGGAGCGCTCGCTTTTTCTCTTTCTTTGCCTCCTTCTCCTTGGCGCGCCGCTCGAGCTTGTAAGCGGCAAATCGCTCGGCTTTGGCGGCTTTTTTTAGCGCGTTTTTGGACAAGGACTGGGATTCAGATTGTGGGAGCACGCTCGGACCAGCCTCAGAACTATCGGGTTGCGCGGGCCGTTCTTGGTTGTCCGACATGGTCGCGACAGCGCGGAAATCATGGTCAGAAATTCAATGCTGGAATTGACCGGTAAATGCCGATCGACCTGAGATCGATTATTCCGCCAAGGACTTTATAGTAGGACTCGTCGTGTTCCTAACGATATCTCTTCCTTTTGTGACTCATCTCCGCTTTCAGATCATGGCTGTACCCGCACTAAAGTTTCTCGCCATTCATCCCATTCAAAGACACACTGCGACCGTCATATTTATCCATGTATGCATTCGCGCATGCTGATCACCCTTCTGTGTAATCATTGTCCTATTTAGGGCCTTGGAGACACTGGTAATGGATGGTGGCCCGTCGCAGAACTGTTCAAAAGCGATACTAGACTTCATCACGTCAAATGGGTCCTTCCTCACTCGTGAGTTGACATCCTGCCATTCATGTCCTTTTCCCCTATTGCTGATTTAAATTAAAGCCCCTGTCGAAATGTCACCGCTAACATGGGAATGGAAATGCCTTCATGGTGCATGAGCATATTAATGTGGCCCGATTCATGTCTCAACACCTTATCAGGTTCGACATATATTCTTTTGGATTCAACACCGAAGAAGACGAAAATGGCATGCTGGAGTCAGCAAGATCGATCAACCAACTCATCACCAATGAGGTCGATTCAGGCGTAGACCCCAGTCGCATCGTCCTAGGTGGCTTCAGTCAGGGGGGAACAATGTCACTCTTGACTGGATTGACAGGCGAGAGAAAACTCGCGGGGATCGCCGCGTTGAGTGGCTGGCTTCCGCTACCGGGAAAATTCAAATCAGTTCGTGTCTCCATCCTCTCCAGGTAGTTCTTCCGCCAGCTAATAGGAACTTGTAGCTGGCATCCTCTCACGCCTCGTCAATCCCTGTTTTCTATGGACACGGTTCGGTTGATCCCCTAGTCAAGCTCGAAAAGTGTAAGGCTTCGGCCGAATTTCTCGCCACGGAATTGAAGATTCCTCCCTCAAACAATCGTCGTGTGGCTCAAGGCTTGTCGCATGTCATCTACGAGGGTTTGGCCCACACAACTAATCAGGAAGAACTGGACGACCTTAAGGAGTGGATTATCAGTGCATTACCCGCAGAATAATAACAATGACATCTAGCAATTCTCTATGTTCCTTCCAGTAATATTTCCTTTGAGTTACCATGCATCCCAAAACAATGGAGTACTTGAATACGCACGCTCTCTGTAGTCAAACCTCGGGTGAGTGAAGTCGCCCTCTGAAACCTCTCGACTAGCCAGGTTTCCGTCGCAACTATTGGAATAAACCAACGCGACTTTGTCTGTCGTCGGTTTGCAGACCCGACCTTACCGTGGGTTTATCAGCCTCTGACGATATGCTGACGCAAGCGATATGAAATTCTTTCTACGTCATATAGACCTTTTTGTATCTGTCATTCACACCTTTCGTTATTCACGAGCTTGGGCGATGTATTTTTGATGACTGCGTCATCATTTGTTGTACATACTACAGGTATGGAAAACAACATTACTCATGAGTACAGATCGTAACTTGCGATAACCAACAAATTTAATATCACGTTTGTCGCGTTTTGCGTTATTTACGAACAGGGTGACGTGACTACAACTGGTCACTACTGGGTCACTCATAACCATGTCGTACGGTATACCCAACCCCAATGAATTTGTTCCTCCACCTCCCTATGGTCATACTTCGGTCGGCATAGTAGCCTCGCCAGTCCCTGGCCCATGTCATATGTATATTTCAGCTCCAGGTGACATGCGTATTCCGACTCCGATGCCCACTTCTCCTGTACCAGGAAGCCCATACCCACAGAATCCTTTTCAGCACTACTCTTTTGGACCCACTCCTATCAGCGCCCAACACCCTACTTCTTACGCATATTATGACCCTCGGTCGCCCTATTCGGTTGAACAAGCAGGTATCCGAGCACGACAGAGATTCTTTGAGGCTCTCTTCTGGGCAGTGACGACCTGGTGTTTGATTGGATTCATGGTTGGTTCTAGCGCCGTTCATATCATGGATTCGCTTGGGTGAAGACTTCTTCTTCTCTTTGACATGTTGGTAAATGGATGGAAGCCTGTCTATCGCCCTCTGCTGGAATAATACTGTACATCTGTGAGCTGTCTATTCCTCCAAGTATCAGAATTTTTCTGATTCATCTTTTTTTCTACAGAACTCATCTTATATCTACTGTGCAACAGACTATGAATTGGTTGAGCTTATCCAACCATCACTACCACA
Source organism: Termitomyces sp. T69sscA (assembly GCA_017657225.1). Taxonomy (NCBI): domain Eukaryota; kingdom Fungi; phylum Basidiomycota; class Agaricomycetes; order Agaricales; family Lyophyllaceae; genus Termitomyces; species Termitomyces sp. T69sscA. The sequence continues at coordinate 43,612 of JAGGAQ010000016.1, forward strand.
CTCTTTGATTGTATGCGCCTCTTTGGACATCATGTCCCTTCTGGCGATCCAGATCTATTCTATGTCTATTGAGCCTGTGACCCGATACATTATCACGGAGTTTGCGTCGTACGATGTGGATCATGATTGACATATCGCACATTTATATTCTGTCTGCATATAGATAGGTCCATATTCACAAACTTGTCTTGAATATACATGCTAACGGACTTTACTTAATGAGTGAGTGCTCTTAACTATTTGACGATGACACAATGGCCCCTATCGACCCGCATGCTCAGGCCTCAGGATCTGTTTTCGCCAGACAGGGTTGGACCGCCTAGAGCTACTTACCCCAGCTTACCCCTGATAATAATGAAGACGCTGGGTCCTGACATCAACCCTCAACATCAACTTCTGCCACCGAATATCAGCTGGTTGTTTCCATAAGCAGTGTAGATGGAGAAGTATCAGCAAGTCAATCTGTCGAAACGTTCAGTCGGACTGCGAAAATGAAATGGTTGATAGCGGCATGGTTTGTAGAATCGGTGAAAACACCGTCATGGTGATTATTTCACAATCTCAGTAATCAAAATGATAGCTCATTGACCGTCGACACACACCTTTCTTTTGAGCAGATGCATATGAAAAAATTAATAGTCGTAGTCGTATAGCCGATTATCGCAAAGTATGTACATGACAAAGTCCCGATCTTTATTTTGTAGAATCAAAGGGCAAGTTTTCTAGCTTTGCCTTGCCTTCGTCAATCCATTCTTGCTTGACCAGCTTCTCCTTCTCCGCATAATACAACCGATAAACCAATCGTATTGTGCCCTCACTGACTCCAGCAACCGAACTAATGTCCCTCAAAGACTTAACCTTGCCCAGTAGGTGACAAGTAAAGTAGATCGCGCCTCCTGCAATCGACACTGGACTCCTGCCGTCCGCGATACCATGCGAGCGCGCAGCGACAATGATATCGGATGTGATAGATTGTACGCTGGCAGGAAGGTCCAAATGATTACAGTAACGCACAAGAAGATTCTCTGGGCCGGTAGTAGACGAAGTCTGGTTGCTAGCAGCAGTCGCACCCGGAGATAAATTGAATGCCTGTTCAAGCGCCTTATAACACTGTCCAAGTATTTTTTTTGACACGTGAGTGAGATTGCATATCTCACGGAACGTCCGTGGTACGTGAGCCTGCCGACAGGCAATAAATATGCATGCTGCGATCACGGCATCAAGTGGTTTCCCTCGTAGAAGCTTCTCCTCATCCGACCGCCTATACAGCTGCTTTGCGATATCACTGATCGTCTTCGGCAGTGAAAACTGGTCACACCAACTCGCTATGTCACGGAAAGCAGTGAGAAGATTACGCTCAGAACGAGAGTTCTGAGAGCGCGATGCGGCGCGCTGGAGCTCGCGCGCGATACCCGAACCACCATCCCGAAAACTGATTACGGTGTCGAGTTGCTCCATGCCTTCCATCAGAGGGTCTGACGCTGCACCCACACGAGAAGGGTCATCCCCTTCGTCATTGGCGAACGTCTGGAAAGCATTTTCACAGTTGCAATGGTGCACAAGAAAGGCTGAGAGGAGAAGAAATCGGAAAAACGACTTACACGCCATTCACTTCTCGTGTCCACAATACGATCACCTAAAACCAAGCCACAGTTCCCGCAAACGAGGTCTCCGCTACCAAATTCTTCAACAATGTTCGGATTTGGATCTCTGCACTCTGGACAGATCAAGCGAACGGCAAGGTCTGGCGCATAACTGGGCGGCTGTACCACCTTGGTTTGAGATTGTGCCCGAGGAAAAGGCTGAGTATAGGCCATATGTCGAAGATAGGTGTGGAGACGTTCGCGCGGGAACCTCGTTCCAAGTTTGGGACTTGTCCTAGCTGTATTGAGCGTCTACTGAGGATTACGCGTATGGATGAAGCTCCTGTGAAATTTTTGTACAGCGAGGGGCTAATACTAGTGAGTTCATGGTGACATACGGCTGAACTGCAAGCGAATGCAACAGCACTGATCCAATGGAGACAAGAGGTGGTTTGGTCTCTTGCAACAACGCCGATGTGGTGGTTGAAGGACAACAAACGGATGGTCCCCTCATCACGGAGTCAACTTCATGACCAATGTGCTGACTAAGCTCACTTTTTTATAACTTTGCTTCCGCTCCGCTGAAGCTGCCGAACGAGCCAGATATGTCACTTTGCGTTCTGTCTGTCTACTTACTTGATCGCGGACATTCGCTATGAATCATGGGACCAGGCAGAAAGCTTTACATGCCTTTCGTGCAGCTGGTTTCGCACGCCAATCTTCTATAGAATAGGTGGCGGCAAGGTGGCGGTTCTCCTCCCGGATCCGCCTCGACCATGATGTCTGTGGAAAGTCTTCGTGTTATCGCAGACGAATGGCTGCAAACCTTCGCCGTGTTTTTGCAAGAAGCGGACGTTGTTGGAGTCACGTCTTCATTCCTCCCCTCAGGATGGCTACGCGATGTCCTGACATTTACCTGGGATAATCGTTCCCTTGCTGGCCATGATAAGATCGCAGCTTATCTTCAGGATACACTTTTGAAGGCCAAGGTAGCCGACGTTGTGCTTGATGATACTCCAGGTTTGTCTCCCCAACCGAGTAATTTGAATCCAGACTGGGTCGCTAGCGGCTTTACCTACACTACGTCCGTTGCTATTGGACAAGGTTATTTCCACCTTGCCAAGGATGTTGATGGGGCATGGAAGGCGCAACTCGTTTTCATGTCAGTCATAGATATCAAAGGACATGAAGAAGCCAAACCAGAGCTGGGCTTATACGAAGGACATACACAGGCGTGGATTGACGTACAACAGGAGAGGAGACAAAAAATTGAAGAAAACCCTCATGTTATTATTGGTTTGTCCGAGACTATTCCTTCTTGAAGCCATGCGTCCTGACATTGCTTGCATGTAGTCGGCGCCGGTCAGACTGGTCTCAACGTTGCAGCAAGATTTCGCCAGATGAATATTCCATCCCTCATCGTTGACTCTAGTCCACGTGTGGGTAATGTTTGGAGAAATCGCTATCCCACCTTATGCCTCCACACACCACGAACCCATCATCCTCGTAAAGTTTCCATTTTGTAAGGGGAATAAATCTTTGGCTGACTTTGTTATCGTTATAGTCCTGTATCAACCTTATCCTCAGAATTGGCCGATCTTCACACCTCGTGACAGGTTGGCTGACTGGCTGGAACATTATGCGATTTCCCAGGACCTGGTCGTGTGGACCAACTCTCGTCTTCTACCGACTCCGACGTTTGATTTCTCCACAAGGAAGTGGACCGTTGTCATCGACAGGAACGGAACTGAAATTACACTCCATCCTGCACATATTGTACTTGCGACAGGACTGCTTGGGAAGCCTCGGTACCCTTATATCGCTAACAAAGATGTGTTTAAAGGCATCACTCTGCATGCATGCAATTATGCGGGCGGTCATCCATTCTCTGGTAAACGCGTAGTTGTTATTGGGGCAGGAAACACATCCGCAGATATTTGCCAAGATCTGGTTGCACAGAACGCAAAATCCGTCACGATGGTGCAACGCTCATCGACGTGCGTTGTCTCTCCCAAGTCAGTTGATGCCACCATCACTCGTTCCTGGCCAGAGGGTGTTCCGCCGGAGGTGTCAGATTTTAAATTTATGGCTTGTCCATTATTGTTCTTCAGAGCCTTCCTTCGTCAGTTTGAGAAGCAAGCATGGGATCGTGATAGGGACTTGCATGAAGGGCTGATCAAGGCAGGGATAAAACTAAACATGGGAATTGACGGTTCTGGCATAGTGTCATTACTATATGAACGGTCAGGAGGTAGGCGGTGTCTCCTAAATCAGTTTATGCTACTGACATTATACAGGATATTGTGAGCCAAGTGACTTATTCAAAAATTTTCAATCAAGCTTATCCGACTGAAGGGATTGATGTTGGGTGTGCTAAATTTATCAACGCTGGCAAGATCCAAATCAAGCAGGGAGTCGAACCCGAATATTTCACAGAGGATACTCTGATTTTTAAGGACGGTACTGAGCTCCCGGCTGATGTTGTTATCTTTGCGTGGGTCATATAAAGTCACCTGCTCAATATACTAATTTCCTGTTAAAAAGCACGGGATACCACAATATCCGCGAATCAATGAAGGAAACGTTCGGTGAAGGCACAATTGAACGAACCAGCCCCATCTGGGGTCTGGATGAAGAGGGAGAACTCAGAGGATGTTATCGACCCACAGGCCACTCAGGGGTAAGTCACGTCGATTGACCATGCGCGGCAGTTGTCTCATTCACGTATCAGCTCTGGTACGCGGTCGGGGATTTTGTCAATTCCCGCTTCTCTTCGAAGCAATTGGTAAATGCATTTGCAGTCAGGGAAGTTCAATCTCGCTGAGTGAGCTTTATATTGTTAGGCGTTAGAGATCAAAGCCGCCGAGCTCGGATTGGTGGAGTTCTAAAGATTTTCCCACCAAATTGCGCAATGTCGCAAAAGTAATTCCATGACCATCTTGTGTTCTGTGATCTTCCATTCAGTCGTGAGCCTTGGTGTATCATTATGTGACCTGTTTGTGGGCGAGACTGTCGATCAATTCATTCTGGTTATTTTATTTTACACTGAGTGTACCGTGCATTATCGCTGATCATGAACCAGCGAAGATCGTGATTTTATATTCGTGAACCTTCCTTTAGTCATCATTTAAATGAGGAAAATTTACCGAGGGCAAGATCTGCTGAGGCTGTGGAATGGGCATCGTGAAAACAAAAAGGATGTCATATATTCAAGGAACCGCGATGTTAGGTACTTATAGTACATTGAAAGGACTCATGAGTACTGGAGACAGCAAAAGTGGCGGTAATAAGACAGCATACGAAACGGGACAACATCAAAGATTGTATATAGTCTACTACGGCATCATGCCAAGAGGCTTTCCCTCGTGCCGCATGGGTGGAGAGCCGCTGGAAACATTCCGAAGTGGCGGGGGGATGTATGCAGACCGAGGCGAGGAGGTTATGACCTGATGATCGATGGGAGATACAATCATTGCTAGAGAGGGAGATAGTGTCTGTTTATGTCGTATAGGAGCTTCGGGAGGGGAAAGTGGTACTGGAGGAAGTGGGGGCCGCCGTTTGGGAGGAGGGGCGGAAGTAGTAGATGAACTGACTCGAGATAGATCTTCAGGGCTAGACACATCTTCGACCTGTTTTCTCTTCCTCGAAGGAGCCGGCTGCTGGGAAATAGATGCAGGATAATCATTATAACGGTACTGTGACGTTGGAGGCTGGCCCGGCGTCGACACGGGAGTCCATCGCGACCAGGGAGGTGGAGTTGCTGCATACTGTGAACCGGGAGAACCATTGGGGGTCTCGACTGGACGGCTCCGGGACATCGGGGGGGAGCGCGGATGGTGATAATGATCGTGATTTGAGGGCCCAGCAAGGGAAAGCGATCTTGTAGGTTGATGGCTTGCGCTGGACCGGAGAATTGAAGTTGCTGTTCGGGTGGACTGACTTGGTCCCCAACCGTAGTCAATGAGGTCGACGAACAGTGTCTGTGAAAACGGCGGGGCTAGTTTCTTGTAAAGAATCTCCTTGCTGTGAGTTTCAAGCATCTTTTTCAGGTCGACATATGTGTCCTCGGAGACTTTCACATCTGATAATGCATGTTGTGGAATAAAAGAATTAACAATCGAACTGGACGCACCTCCTGGTTTGATCCGGACATCAGAATATTTGTAGGCTACATTTCTGCGCAAGCAACATATTGGACACATGTATTGAGATGACCCAATTAAGTCCTTCGGATAGAAAACACAGCTCGTGTGATACAGTCGGCTACACCATTCACATTTGATGGTTGGATATTCGAGTGCATAAGCTGATCGACCTCTGCACATGCAGCGTGTATGATCTGTCCAGTCAGGATCTTCATCTTGTCCGAAGATCAACCGCAATCTTTTTTTCCTCTTCTGACGAGGAGCAGAAGATTTACCGCCAGCAAGTATGCGGTGTAGACCAGCCAAGTCTAAGCCAAATGACACATCAGGGCTAGGAGAAACGGCGAACTGTATCTTGTAGAGCTTGCGCATGTAATGTCTGACCTGGTGTAGATATTTAGGGTTTTGATTGGTCACCTGGGACGTGAAGGAAAGGAACTGTCCAATAGCGACAGACAACCTATCCAGTCGATGGACAATTACTTCAAGTTGCTTCCAATCCTCAGAATAGTGTTTCGAAATGTCCGGGGCTTTCGAGAGAATCTGAGGTAGGTAACAGAAGTGCCAGTTGCGCTCCTTACGGATTGCGCCATTCCAGTGATGATGATCACAGAATGGACATGAGCCACCGGTCTTAGCACAGTCCCCATGGAAACGAGCAAAACAGTGGTCACACTGGACTGCATCTGAAGCTTCGCCAGGGCCAGGAGGAAGGACAGGAGAATTGCAAATGCAGGTCAAGTATTCATCATTGGGAGGATAGTCGTCGTTGGGGTCAGTGCAAGCAACAACATCTTCATAGACACTCTTGTTATGCGGTTTCTGGTGATCCTTGCAGTACCATGGAATTTCCTTGAGCCATTGCTCATGGAGTTTGATTTGCGTATTAAGTTTGTCGAAGATGGGAAGGACAAACATACGAAGGTGGTCTTGCGCATATGTTCTCCACTGCCCAATGGTAACAAAGAGGTCTTCGTCGTTGTTCTGAACGAAGGTATTTCTGAGAACATGATCGCATCGTGTCTCAAGGTCTTTGGCAATATCGGCAATTCGTTTAAGATCCATGACAGAAGGAATACTGAAGTCTTTCTCGGCTCGACTGACCATTCGCAAGGCGTCGATCACCCTTGGTTTTGGTGCGTCCGGTTCAGGTTCAAGCCATGCCCTGGCCTGTTTGTCAAAATCTTTTGCTTTAGCCCTTGCTGCCATTATTCGGTCCAGCAATGTTGGATCCATAGGAATAGAGGAATCCAAGTCAGCAAAATCTTCCAGCTCCTCGATCGTCTTTACAGGTTGCGCCAGTATATTCTGAGCTCGTTCTTCCCAGCTGTTACCAACTCTGAGCCGGGATTCAAGCAATCGTATGTGCTTATGGTCAGGATCGACGCCACAGGCTCGAGCGCGCGATAGGAATTGACGGACTTGCTCAAGGGTCAAGGACATATCTTCATCTTCAAATTTCTCCTGCATGTCCTTCATCAACTGTTCTCGGTCAACAATTTTCTCCACTTCCGACAGTTCATCCAGAATGACATTGATTGAGGAACCGTCCATCAAGAGACGCTTGCATTCCAGAAGGAAATTTTCGCGATTGTCATCTGCAGGCTGAGAACCAAGAAGCTGTCTTGCCTTCTCCCTCATATGCTCAGCCTCCCGCGCTAGATTCGCTAAAGCGCCAATCTCTTGAGCATCAAAACCAAGATCCTCAACCTCTCGCGATAATGCGTATAAATCATCTAGGCTCCGATCGGGACGATCGCCAGGGTCATCCAAGAAAGGTATAGGTTCGCTGAGAGAAGGTCGTCCTCGAGGTCGTCGTGATCGTTTTCGGCTTTGCTTTCGAACGATAAAGGTATTAGCCGCATCAATCCACTCGTTCGCTCTATCGACACATTTGCGGAGAGAGTTGAGTTCAGGAAGTGGATAGTTGATACGGTCTCCTTCCGCCAGGAGAGCCCTCAGATGGCGGATATGAGGCCGACCACTTTCAGAGAGCACTTTGCCGAGTTTGTTGCGCCACGAAGACGGTGCATTAGCACGTTCTGTAAATTTGATCTCCGTTTCGGTGAGGTCTTTGTCAGAAAATCTTTTCCGCAGAGTCAGTTGATGGCTGGGACGATCCTCGCAAAGCAGTTCTGCATGGTCAATGCAGGCAACATTGGAAGTGCAGGAGCACCTGACGAAAGACAAGTAACAGAATGTTTTGCAGATCGTGCATTGATATTGCTCGTCTGGCCGATCTTCTTCCTCAAGGACTTCGGGGAGCCCCATGGCCCGGGCTTTGGCGCGTGCGGCAAGTTCTCGATCCGTCATCTCCTTTAAACTTCCATGGAGCCTAAGAAACATAATTTCATCATTACTTTCCATGAATATCTGGATGGAATCACTGACCAGGTTGCAGTCTTGATAGAGTGTGACTGCTGGGTGATCGTGACAAGCAATTCGTCATGAGAGAAGACCGGTAGTTTGCGGTGCTCCCGATACCTAACGACACAGTCGCGACCGTAAGGTAGCCATTCTGGAAGTGCAAAATTCACTGCCTCGTTGAAGTTTAACTTGATAGAGAGAGGGCATTAATGAGATTTGTTTTCGTTCTATTCCATTACTTACCCCATGGTTGAAGCCTGCATGATAGGCTTTTGGAAAAGTGATGACAAATTCGCCTGCTCGCTGGTTGCAAGCGTAGACACGGACACCGGCATCTGTCACTCGCTTCGGATTCATCAGCGTGACGAGTTGAAAAAGCAGATCCGGCTGAGCCTCAAATAAGTCAGGTGCTTCGTATTTGATTGCTGCTTCGAATTTTTCCGCGTCATCACCAGGGATACCATACCAAGTTTTAGTTTCCCCCCAGTGCACTGAAAACCTATTGAAAGGCAATCTCATACTGACCGGCAGAGAAACTCACTATAGTTGATACTATAGGTGTAATGGTCCTGGCATGAGGATTAAACATGAGTCAAGTCAACAACAATAGTGACGGTTCGTGATGTACCTCGTTGTGCCAACAGAATGTAGAAAAAGCCATGCCTACGTAAGTCCAAGGGACGGTCATACCAGAAATATCAGATTTGATGAATCGGAGGAGCGAGTCCTTGAGAATAGGTATGTTGTTCAGGTTCCAAGGATCTTTGGAGTACGGATTTAGGGGATGAGTTTCCAAAGTTGGCATCGCGCTGAGGCACAAGTAAGCAACAAGTGTATTGAAACGAGATGACGAGTACCTTCCATGCGTTGTGGAGTGTACATCCGCCCCATATTCTACTTCGACTGTCTCGTTTGTCGACTGGACCAAACGCCAGAACTCTTTTTCAACATCGTACTCATGGACTTGTACGCCACCGATCAGTGTGACTTTCGGATCAACTGCCTGGGAGGGTTCCGTTCGTTCAGGCACATGGTCCTTCCACCATCTTCGCCTGAATTCTTTGTCACGCGCCTGAAAGCTAGAGAGGCTGTGTTCTTCGCCCTCTTCAAAACCAAAGTCACCCCCCGTCCCAGAAAGGCACGTATAACAGAACCAGTGGTCCTTGGGAATCGACGTCAAAGGTGGCCGAAGGCAGAAAGTGTGGAATCCTATGGAACATATCAAACAATTCTATTTACGACAGCACCACAAATATGTACGTACCACAATCACAGCCATCACAGAGTAGCATTGCTTCGCCACGGTTCTTCTTGTGGCAGATCTCGCAGTGTTGCTGATTCCGGCTGTGATTGATATTCTGCGTGGGAAAAATTTGTACATACCTCGGAAGTACCCTTGGTATCTACCTTGGGCTTGTCATAGAAAGTGGGAGGAGGTACGACGGGGGTGGGGATTCTAATCGGCTTCTTTGGGCTCGCTGAAGAGAATTGGAATATATGACGTAGCTGAAACATGAACACATACGTTGCTCGACAGAACTCATTCTTGTGCTTCGTCGGGGCCTTGTACTCTGGTTACTATCAGCATCATGACTGTCCTTATCTTCAGAGGCATCGGACAGTGGACTAGAAGTGTCAGTCAGAGGGCTGGAAGGCAAACTTGACTCGTCCACTTTGACTGTAGTAGAACTCAGCCGAGGTTTCTTTGCAAATGATTGCGGCTTTGCTGCAGACTGAGTATTCTGATGCGTCTTAAGTGTCGGATCGTGTGTGAAGGGGACCATCCCAGGAGTATTTTTGGACTTCTCGCAAAAAACTTCGTACGGAAGAATAACACGCATATACGATTGTTTGATCTGCGTCGATAGGCCTGGTATGCCTCGATAGCCGAGTATGCGACCAAGGTCTGACCATTTCTTCTCTATAGTGACCTGGAACAAAGGTAAAACAAATGTCTGTGGCGTAGAAGCAGACTTACGGTTTCGTAACCGCCCATTTTTTGTACTTCTTTGCGTAGAAGCCAAAGATCGAGAGGCTTGTGGTTGATCGTAGGCACAACTACTCGAGGATTGCCTTGTTGTTTGTGATATTGATAAAGTTGTTCCAGAAAGTTAAGTTTAGCTCTCGCGGATGCCTCGATGGAGTTCAGACGCTGAAGCCGGGTGCGAAATCGGAAGGTCTGTCATGTCAAAGATTAGCAAAGCTCAAGAATGAGCTTCGAAATCAAACCTCTGTGTCTGTGACAAAAGGCATTTCCCAGCCCTCAGGTGGGATGATCTTGCAAACTCCATAATTCTTCGCATGTTCTGAAATAGATCGGATGTAGGTCATGGGATCTTTGAACTCCTCAATTGTCGGATAATATTCAGGGCAATCCTGCAGTCCAAACGGACGGGGCTCTCCGGCTTCGATCTTGGCTCTGTGTGGCCTGGGAGTCTTCACGGAAGACAAATCCAATGTAGGAGCGACAGGAATGCGATAGGTATCATCGACATCTACTGCAGAGTCATCTTCCCCCAACATTGGCGAAGATGACCTTGCATGAGTGTGAAGTGCAGCTAGGGCGTCTGTCTTTGATTTGCGCGGCGCTCGCTGAGATTCGCCAGGTGTAGTCAGCTGAGGTGCAGAATGTGCACGGTCCTTCTCGGAGTCGGACTCAATCGGTGTGGCGCCCTCGACCATAATTTTTAAAGAAGAGGTGAAAGTGGTCCGGGGCTCCTTGGTAAAGTTGGTAGGTAGACTAGAACTGCCAGAGGCTTCTGATGGACTGTCGGCTCGAAGCCTAGGGGATTTGCCACGACGAGATGGGGTCCAGCGGGGGGAGGCATTGGAATGCATGTCTCTGAAGAGCAAGCAGGATTTTTCAGAGAAACCAAGCTCTCCTTCGAAACGTTTCGACCAGTCGCAAGGCTAAGGAGTGAGTGGCGGAGTGTGAACTTCGCCCATAGAACATGATTTGATGCATCGCCGTGGGTAATCTTTCCTTTTCGGGATCTTCCTTCTTCCACTTGCCAGATGTCCTGGAATGCTTTGCCTGACCATGCTAGAATATTGTGGACACCTTTATCTACCAGGGCCACGCATAACCTACTATTTCTTGCCCTTTTTACATTTTTTACTTCGAATACATCAACCGTAATTGTGGCCAAGCCACCTAACCCTGAAGCTTAAGCGAGTACACGTGGCTCCAGAAGATGACACCTTTCATAGTAGTATGCATTAAACGTTAAACACTAGGTACTAGAGGTGTAAGGATACGATTGGACTCAGCAATGTGGCGCAAATAATTAATTCAAAATCGGAGCCTATTGTTTTGATATCCCCCATGGTTGCATTGCAGTGAATGGAATACGTTTTTGGCCCGGCTAGGCCGTGATATGCAACGTTTCAGTTGGCAGTTGATGGCCACGCGGTAGCAGAGAAGGGATCCTCTATTGTACATAGACAATTTTGGAGCCAAAATTTGGGGCCACTTTTAAAGAGTTGGTTTTCAACGCATGTGATGAAAACGACACAGCATTCTCACTCATTCTAGATCTGTTTCCAAATTCACCGACATTGAAAAGGGTCAACTAGCATGTATTCATTTCTCGCACTGGAAAAGCAACTAGTCAGAAACTGAGTGTTCTTACCATGTTGACCCGTCAAGCACGGATAATCCAATCAGTCAAATCTGCACAACTTCTGTTGACTGTCTGTCAATCTCACTCTGAAACATCAACCTGATACATCTTATAGAACCTCATGTCTGTATGTACGTATGTATGACTGAATAAATTCTAACCGCCGGCAAGTTACACCATTGAGCGGGGTTGACTATTACATCACTCCTAATTGTTTTGGGACGTCGTAGGTATCATTCTGCGTCTAGTTCTAGTGTTGTGATCCATAAATCGCCTGCTGGCTTTGTGTCAGCTTACTTTGTGTTGGGTCCGTCTTCGTGCAACGTGACTGTATGTATGGATTAACCTCTACCTCACTTTCAGAATCTTGAACACAGATTTCGAACTCCGCGACGTGTCGGACGACAATGAATTTTTCATGTGGGTCCATGTGTTTTTCTTAGACATCCTCGTAATGTCATTCCATCAAAATATGGTATCAAGATGACCTGTTGTTGTCCAACGACCATGACACTCCACCCCAATAGCGCCGCCCAACACGTATCACAACAATGAGTCCGACAGTGATTGTCGTTGTGTCAAAAACGCTGTATGCTTTTCGTGGACCAATGAAGAAAGCTGAGCTGGCAAGCACCGCGAACAGCCACCTGACGGAGAAGGCACGTTCAAAACTGTTGATGGAATGAATTATGGACAACCATTTCACAAGGGTACGACAAAATCAAAGTCCTCTCTCACCTCTGTCGTTGAAACAGAGCGTCCGTGTTCCACGACGCAAAATCGACCAACACCAGGAAGGGGGCAGCCTTGAGAAGATCATGATCTCCATCGAACGGGGTAGTCCATCCGGCAGTAAATAATGTCCGCACCCATACCACTAAGACTGGCGCCACCAGGGGGAGAAGCCATGTCATGAGAAGTAAGATATGCAGATTATGGTTGTGATTGTCCAATCTATGTTTTTGTAGAGACTCGCGTTGTGCTTCATGATTCTGTACTTCTGTAGGTTCATCTTGCATCGTACCATCTGCCTCGGCAACGCGGATCAATGGTATAGCGGCAGGAGTTGTTGTATATCTCGAGAGAGATATTTGACGTGCCGAGGAAGAGCAATTGAAAAGATGGATGAGCCAACAGCCAAGGTAGGCTACTTGCCAAGGGACCACAATGAAGATAAGAGCAAAAATTAATCCCATAGATATAACTGTGCTGCGGCGAACGCCCGTATTTCCCCGGAGCGTAGACCTGCAACGAGTTGAACCCATCTGGTATAGGTGTAACGCAAGGTACACGCACCTCCCAGAAAACAAGGATGAAATTTTTCCAATCGGCCACATCAAAATCACCAATAAACCCCAGGCCACACAGACCAACCCACTAGCAATGAGTAACACCAGAGGGGCGATAATGGCGAAAGATAAATCTCCACCACTCCCAAGATATACATGGGGCGGAAGAGGTAAAAGAGCAATGACAAACGATGCAAGTAATAGTCGTGCAAGAGTGTACCGTCCGAAATAGGATAACGATTCACCTACAGATGGCATCACTGAATTCATATTGGCCGTCAGCATAAATACTTCTCTTAGAGGACCAAAAGTCATACCAGCTCCCCGATCAGCTGCGCCCCACGCCTTGAACATGACTAAAGCCACAACACCCACTGTCCAGGTTACCAGGGTCGTCGGGTAGCGTGAGGCCCATCTACCAATTGTCGCGGGCCAATCGATGCCGATGGTATATCCTATCATGTTGCATCCAAGAGTACCCGATGAGTAGAGTACGAATTCCAAACTTCGGCGTGGCGCAACTGACGCCACGTAAGGAGCAGAAGAATGTGTATGCAGGAGAATGCGGTTTCTCGTTGGGCTGACAGGGAAATAGTGTGTTTCAGCAGGCTGGGAGGTATGCGATATCAGGGGGTGCAGTAAAGGATCTAGTTGTGATCGGTGAGCTACCAGAACGGGAAAGCTTCGCGGAAGATGTACCTGAACACCACTTTTCTTCCTCCGGAGTGATCGGAGTGTACTTGTACACAAGTAAAGCGCTCGATATGAGATTAGGAAAAATATAGTGAGATCCTAAAGCAGTTTCTTCGAACCAACGAACCTCCGCGTCGTTGAACAGTAGTGCTTCAAAAGACTATGTGAGCTACCCTGAAGATCGCTATATTTATAAAAACACTCACACAGTGTACTCGGCCCTTCGATTACATTCTCTCGCAACCCAATCCCAGCAACAACCCATCCTCTAGCATCGCCATCCTTAACATGCACACCAAGCCACCTCTCATCCGGGTCATCCCCAACAATAAGCGGAATATCGGCCTCGAACACCACCGCGCCCTCTGATTCATCCGCTCCTTCGTTAGGCACTGGAAATGTCATCCCAGGCTTGGGGTTCGGTATCAGCTTAAGTAAGTCTGGTTTCATTGGACTACATCTAGGCCCCTCTTCAGACGGGGTGCACATATATACAGACGCCTTCAGAGGTACTGCATTCTGCGGGCTCACAGATAGGATGGACCCCAGTCCCACGAGCACAGTAGCTTTGAGAAGCGTTTTTCTAGCCGGAGGAAGGGGCAGCAGGAAAGTACCTGACCCGCTGAGGTACTTGCTCACGATGACAAGGTTCTCTGCCTCCGGCATAATCCTGTACTTCTCTGGATCAGTCAATGTAAACCCAGGTTCCTCTAATGACGCAGCGGGCGGTAACGCATGGCCATCACGTAACCATTTATCGAGTACAACAACCTTTGCATGGGCTGTGGCCGTACCTGCGGCTTCCAAAGCAGCACGGGCGACGCGCCAACGTACTTGATGACACCAGACCATTTCACGATGGCCTACACCTGTCCAGGCGCCTTCCAGGGCAGAGGTAAAGATAGTGCGCCGTGGAATGTCATTGTTAGAGTCCGTGGTGGGGAGTATGCAGGATTCGGAAGGTATCATCATATCAGTCGCTCCGCCGCAGAGTGAGATGATTGGTGTAGGGTCTGATGTGAGCAGAAGCTGGTTTCTAGTGTAGATCTTGTCGATTCGGGAGTCGAAGCGCGCAGGAGGGAGGGTATGAGGCGTAGACATTGTAATGATTGCAGATATATTAGGAGATGGCAGGAGGGAAGTCGCGACGACGCCGCCCATGGAATGACCCATTACGATGACCGATGTTCCGGGTGGATATAAAGAAAGTATATATGATATTGCGTGTGAGGTGTAGGAAATTTGCGATTCAAGGGTGGGTCCATGGAAAGCAGAGAGATCTTCGTTAAACTCCACTATCACAGGTCGTCAATTCGACATCAAACGCCCAAAACACGACTACAGCATCCTAAAACTCCTTGAGAGTAGGCGATAATCGATATGGATGCGAACTACACCGACAATGAAACATGAAAAACACGCACCTGCAAATACATCTAGAGCTTTCAGCTGCCGTGACGCGAACTCTGGCGCCACAGCATAAGGAGACGCGTAGAACTGTCTTGCAGCAGACGATGCAATCGAGCGAACCTGGTGCGATGAGCCCGCGTTGCCTGGAATGAACAACACCGGTGTGCCTTGAACCTTCATTGAACATCCAGCACGTCAGTCGAGATACTACAGTGTCAAAAGCGGTAATACGCACCTCATCAGGTTCCCATCCAACCTCTCGATAGAGCAAGAGTGAGTATCTATTTGAAAGCGGTGACCAGGAGGCATTAAAGGCGGACTGTACTATATAAGACGGCGACATCCATGACATGCGACATCCCTGCGGCGAGAGATTCTCAGTGATGTTTGCTGTTGCGAGGTAAAATACAAAGAGTGCCACGAGAGAGACGGAGCCTAGAATGAACGTGTTGAATAATGGCATGGCGCTAACATATGGAAACTGCGCAATTTTGAAGTTACGGCATCACCCACGTAGACATTCCATCTCAAACATCTCATTGATTACGACGACATTGAATCTGCCAAGCTCACTTGCACTCTTATTTATGAAATAGTGAAGATGTATGAGTTGATTCATATGTGTTACTAGAGTACGAATGCAATACGGTGTAAGGGATGTGTGATAATGCGACAATGCGATATGCGTGCGATGGCCAAACAACACATGATCAAGGCGCGCATGGTAGTGGCGGGCAAAGAATAGAAAGACATCTAATCATCATCAGCAGGAACCTCTTCTTTGGCGTCAGAAGGCTTGTCCGCTGATATCCAAATCAACAAAAGAAATAAACAAAGAATAGTGAGCACTCACCCGAGTCTTGCATGTCTGAAGTCCAGAGGGTAAGGTTGTCCCGGAGGAGTTGCATGATCAGAGTCGAGTCCTTGTAGCTCTCTTCCGATAGTGTGTCGAGTTCAGCAATAGCATCATCGAAAGCTTGCTTGGCGAGGTGGCAAGCGCGGTCAGGGCTGTTCAGGATCTCATAGTAGAACACAGAGAAGTTGAGCGCAAGACCAAGACGGATAGGATGTGTAGGAGGCAATTCAGTGACAGCAACGTCAGAGGCAGCCTTGTAGGCTTCCAGGGACTTGTCGGCACTAATCTTGCGCTTATCACCAGTCGCGAACTCAGCAAGGTAACGGTGATAATCACCCATCCTAGCAATTGATGAGTGATATGGTTGTACACGTAACAAAACAACTTACATCTTGTGATAGAAGACCTTAGATTCGCCAGAGGCAGCCGAGGGGATGAGGTGCTTGTCGAGGACATCGAGGATATCTTCACAAATTTTAGCAAGCTCGCCCTCAATCTTCTCCCTGTAGCTCTTAATCATGGACACCTGAGCCTCATTGCCCTTGGACTCTTCTTTTTGCTCGATCGAGGAAACGATTCTCCACGAGGCACGGCGGGCACCGATAACGTTCTTGTAGGCAACAGAAAGAAGATTACGTTCTTCGACCGTCAATTCTTGGTCTGACGAAGCGACTTGCTTCATGTTTTCAACCATCTCTGTAGACGCAAGTCAGGAGAAAGCAGAAAAAGAAGATAGACGAGCTGTGACCTTCATAACGCTCAGCCTGCTCCGCAAGCTTGGCGAGGTAGACAGAATCTTCACGACCGGTGGACATCTAAACGCGAGTCAAACACGGTGACGCGAGCAACGCGTCGAGCAACATACGTTTATGAGATGAATGTGGTGATCTAGAGGGACGGGAAATGAGCGGGGACGGCTGGGCGACAGGGAGCGACTCACGAGAGGTGCGCTGATAAACGGGGTTGAAGTGAAAAGCAAATTGAGATGCCACAGTGATAAAAACCAGTCTGGGCAGAGGGTTAAACAGCACGTGACCACCATCAGGGCAAAGGGTTGATCCTACAACGTGACACGGTCGGGCCACTTACAGAGGACCTACAAACGGGCCAGTTCCAGTCGCTTGAAACAATATCATGTCGCTTTCTTTTGTTATCGTCATCTCTACCATCAGTGTTGTTCTCAACATCCCTTGTTCTTGTTCTTGATCTTCAGCATAGCTGTGATAATTCTTTTGCTGTCAGAAGCCACGTGGTACGCGTCGGCAGAATGCGACACGCGTCTTGACGCGTCGACTTTTCCGTCGTCACAAATATCCTCTACAGTCCGGCTCACTCACATAAGTAGCTAACAGTCGCCACGATAATCAGCACCCAGATGAACCTCCCTACCCCTGACAGCGAAGATGAAGTTCGAAAGTCTCTCCTCGAGCTTTCTCTATATAGAGGCAGCTCGATGCCCAGATCAAAAAGCTAGAGGAAAAGTCGCCTGAGGGGCTGAGAACGGCGGCCGCAAAGATTGATTTTGCCCTGCCACAAGAAACGTTCAGATGACCGCTCACGCACCATTCATCGTGTACGGTATTTTCCACAATCATTCCTCCCGGCATAGCTGAAACCCTCGGACAACAGGCTCGGCTCGCTTTGCCTATGAGTCTGCGCCGAGGCCGCCGCATTGGCATTTCTTGGCCTCGATGATCCTCCACATGGCAGACAAGAAAATTCCAAAGGACAATGTCAATCGAGGACTCAATCGGTAACCCATTTGCTAGCATTCTCTACTTTGGATTCAGATGATTTTGAGGCACGAAGCGAAAACACTCTTCGAAATCTGGAATCTGAAATCAATATTCTTTGGAAGCCGGTGGAGAAACCTTCAAACGATACTTGTGAAAACGGATTCCTCGACTAGTGCCCCTGTACTTATACATCTGTTGCCTTCTGGACCAGAGTCATACTTTAGAATTACTTGATAGATGGTATTTGGACCCAATGGATACTTTCGATTGATGGAGACCCATTGTGGATGGCTTGAAACACAATCGTGTAGTTTGCAGAGTACTAATACTTCCAACGTAGTCAAAAATAGAAACCATGTGACAAATGATCGCTTGACTTGTCGCGCCAGGAAGGATTAGAAACACTCTGACCACCAACGACATCCATGCCTGAACCACAGAGAGCAGTGCCTGCTGCTCGTGGCACTGCCGCTCCAGGGCAAGAGCAGGAGTCTAATTTTCGAAGATTCTTCGGTGTTCTTCAGGTAGTGCCTCTATAAACCTCCTCGGATGATCTGTATAGCACTGACCGGTATGGTGGAATAGCAAGTGTTCTTCATGTGGGCATTGTTACAGCTAGGTGCAAATGGTCTAAAGAATGTCTTATGTCTGTTCTTATACCATTCCTCCTCAGCCACAAGATTCTTCGCCTCGCCCACTGAAAAGGTTACAGCACCTCAGTCAAAAGATCCCAAGACCTCTCCTGTTGACCCATGGACTCTCCCACCGAAAGAAGTCACGCCCGCATGGGCACTCGGCCAACCACTTGACATGCACGTGCGCTTGACGACGGCCCCTCCGACACAAGTTTACAATATGCCCAATTGGCTAAAGGAGCAAGACAAGGGTCTGCCCATTTTCGTGTGGCCAAACATAACTTTCGGCGACTGGAATGCTGCGTATAGTGCCGAATTTGATGTGAAGTTTCCTAAGGCGCGTAGCACGCTTATGGCAGCGATACCATGATTCTATTGACTTTTGTATATCCAACAGAATGTCTTGAATAATGGCTCGTTGTGGATGGACGTGTTTCTCACCAAAGGAGGCGCGGTTCCAGACCCCAATCACCCGAACTTCAACCCAGACAATATACACCTTGTCCGAAAGCGTACGTTCAAACCACATTTTCAGGTCTGGTCGGCATGATGTTTCTTCTGTAGTCTTGACACCATACCTTGCCAAAGTCAAACATAGGAAAGAAAAGAAGCTTCTCGGCGGAGATGATACTCTAGTATCGGAGGTGGAGGAAGCCGAAGAGGTAAAAGTGTACGTTTATATGTCCGGAGACACAGTTTGTTCACAACAATCAGGCCGATCAGTTCGTTCCGCACTGGTATACGGTAACTATCATTGAAAGGTATATCTTGTTTCGTTTCTGACCACAAAATAAGAACATCACTCTGGCGTTGATCTCGGAAGCAGTCAAAGTGCCATATAGCTCTCTACCGCTTCCAATCCTTGAACGTCAGTGTCTATTCGTTGATGGAATTGCAACCTCGCCCATTTGCGTTTTTCCAGATTTGCACTTGACTCCTGAACGGGATGAAACTGCTACTAGGGGCTTCTACAAACCCATCATCTTCCCAAACGAGTTCTGGCATCTTCGAGAATACTATATCGAGATCAATAGTACAACGCCATCGCTGCCCATACAGATTACTTTCCAGCCCATGTCATATTTCAAGTTCCAAATGTTTGCATCACTGACAAGCGGCTTCAAGGAAGCTGTGAAACAGCAGGGGGCTGGAGCTGGAGCAGAATTCGACGAGCTCAAGCGCATGTTGATTGAGACTAATCCCTGGTTCCTCGCTCTGACGGGTCTTGTCAGCATCTTACATGTCGTGTATGTGGAACCTTTTCTTCTGCCTCGATCGGGAAAAAAACTCAATCCGTTTGTTTGCGTGACAGATTTGAGATGCTCGCGTTTAGTTCTGATGTCTCGCATTGGCGTCAGAAGAAGGAGATGGTAGGTGTTTCTCTCAGGTGGGAATTCACTCCTTTTTATGCCGCCGCTCAATGATTTACCTGAAATGGCCCGATGTAGGACGGTGAGTCTTATGATTTCGTACATCGGCTCAGCGATTTATCCACTCACATGAAACAGATTGTTACGAACGTGTTCGTACAGATTGTTGTACTCCTTTATCTTATCGACAACAATGACAATACGAGCTGGATGATTTTGCTCGGATCTGGCATGGGAGTAATTATTGAGGCTTGGAAGGTCTGTGTTTCCAGCCCATGGTAACCGTATAATTACAATGGCAATAGATAACCAAAGCCGTGGATATTAAAGTGATATCTGCGCCTGCTGGTTCGCGGATACCATATACGCTTGAAATCAAAGGTGTGCCCAGATGAATTTTCATAAGAAGTATTATATTCACTTTAATCGTTCCACAGACAAGCACGTGCTAAGTGAGGACGAAAAGAAGACACAAGAGTTCGGGTGCACCATTATGCTGGATTTAACTGGCTAACTTGACCTCTAGATATGATAAACTTGCATTCCGTTACGTCTCTTATGCTGCCATCCCTCTTCTCATCGGCTACACTGGGTACTCCCTTGTCTACAATACGCACAAGGGATGGTACAGTTTTGTAATCTCCACTCTCACCTCATTCGTATACATGTTTGGATTTGTAGGTTTCTTCAACAAGATTTCCGACTACAGAACTTGCTGATCATCTGTTGATAGGCGCAACTTGTCCCACAATTGATCATCAACTACAAGCTCAAGGTACGATGGACATCACCTCGTAGCGCTCGTTGTTCACGACATCGATTCAGAGTGTGGCGCATATGCCTATGAAGGCGATGATATATAAAACGCTTTCCACGGTTGTTGATGACCTGTTCGCGTATGAAATCATTTCTTTCCCACAACCGGTCCAAAAATTTATATTGACACACATCATTGCTAGGTTCTGCATCAAGATGCCTTTCTTACATCGCTTAGCTTGTTTCCGGTATTACGTTCTCGCCGAACCCCTCGTATTGCGTGCTTAACAATTGTCCCAGGGACGACGTGGTATTCCTAATATTTCTATATCAGGTGAATGATATGCCATAATAATCCTGTCTTACCGTAGATTGAACACTGATGATATAGCGCTGGATCTATCGGGTGGACCCGAAGCGAGTCAACGAGTATGGACAAGTCATGGTACAGGACGTGACTGCAGTCGAGGAGGAGGAAAGCAAAAAGAACAAGTAGATGGCCATCATTGTATCAGCTTGTCGCCAGTCTCGGTGAATGAGTGGCAATAGAGTTGGTTTGGTGCCCTCGATGGTTTTTTTTTCGTAGCGAAATCCCTGATCGCACGGAGGATAGTAAGGAGCGACGTTCATATCTGGACGTGTAGTCCGTGAAAAATAGAAGATCGGTTGACCGGGTCATATACGTGGCGTCTCTGGATAGATAGATGCGAACTGCAGGTCAGCTCTGCCGTTTGCCGCGGAATGCACTTGGAATGAATTCGAAAACCGAGCTGCCTGATATACGCAACGTTTAAATTTTCAATTAGTACTGCGGAGAGTGGCAGGTGGGTTAATCAAGGGCTTTTGCGAAGAGCCAACCGGGCGCTAGCCATGAAAGGAGTTGAAACATACATAGATGGTATACAAAGCTGAGTCTTACCAGCAGATGATCTGAGTCGGAACCGCTTTTGCGTCTTTACTCCCATCTGAGCCATCCTCTCGCGTGTCGGCGTTGCTACTCCCCGCACTGACATGCCCGGCACCACAGCGGGCGGAGAACAGGCCACTTATGCCTGTCATTGCCTCAATATCCGCATGAAACCAGGCAAGGCCGACGAAGTTGATGCACCCTCCCCTCCGTCAACAGATGAACCGGCATTTTCACAAGTGTTCGTGGGCGAACAGGGAATCTCTGTTGTACGTGCCGTTTTGCTGCACGATGCTCTTTTCTCATTTTTTACTGTGTAGTCTCATCCACAACTGACAGTGAGGACGCGGACACGAGGAGTACCTGTTGCGGGAACATCTCGATTTTCACGATATACCACTATAACGTGCTTACTTTGCCATTTTGCGGTTTATCGCGTCTACCAAACGTATTCTCCGGATGTTGAGGGGAAGGATGGGCCTCTCCTACCTACTGAAGATTGGGTCGAACGCGATATATTGAAGAGCCTGACTGGATGGATCGAGATACACAAAGACTGTCTGGTGAGCCAATCTGACATTACTTTGTATGCTTAATTTGCGATTTCACTCATTTCTTGCCTTGACCGCATGATATTGCTATGTATAGACTGGACGCGCAGTCGATGAGGCGGCCTCGTCTTCAAATTTCTCAGCACTTTTTCATCTTGTTCTACCCCCAACAGAGTCGCCTGCTACAACTCCTGAACCGATTTATGAACGGCCGCCGTCACGTTCTTTGACAGCGTCACCTCCCCCTTCGCCTAAATTCTTTGCCAATATCCAGCCGGTTTTTCTCCCACCCCCTTTTACGCCATCACATCCGGTGTTTTCCTATTTAGCAGACTATGCAAGAAAGGAATCACAGGCCGTGCGAGATGCGGCTGAAGAGTATTTGACCGAACAGATGAAACTCAAAACATTGGAAATTGAATCTGCTGATTTGGAGCTGAGAAGGAGAGTCGACTCGTTGTGGAAGAGAGTCAAGGAGGGTGTCAGCCAGATACAGCATGCGTCTGGTCATTCGAGTGTGCGAAGAACTTCTACCTCGGCATCCAGGGAACGGGCTGCAGTCAATGTCAATGGGCGAGAATCAACGTCTTCCGGGACGCCCAGTGTCAGTGTGATTCGAAATTTTCTTCCAACTAGCGCATCGCGTCCGAGATCATTGTCTCCACTAGCGCCTCGTGTGTCTGCTCTCTCAGCATCGCTCTCTACTTCTTCGTTTCATCACCCCAGAGCACGGGCAACCGATGTATTGTCTGCAAGATCGGATGATTCTACGTCCTCTCATGTGTCAAATAGACCTTCATATTCAGAATCTGCGCCGGCCTCGCCGACGCTCGTCGCACCACATTCAGTGGATAATGTCCACCGTATCCGACGGAATATAAATGATGGGCTGGACATGGCGACGAGCCACAGGTATTTTATCATTTCGGATCAAGACCAGGCCCGGCAGCGGGGACGGTCTCTGACCAAACCCGAGGATGCTTTCCATCAGAGTCAGGTTGCTAGCGATGCTCGCGTCCCGATTGTCATCAAGGATGACGATACTGAGAAGCAGGAAGAGAAACAGTCTGAGTCCACCAGTGAACCCCTCTCACCATCACATGCGGTCGATAAGAAGGGTAGACGAAAGGTTACTTTCGATGTCAAGCCCGCCGTGGTCACGATAAAAAGAGAGGTTACTGCAGAAGTAGAGGACGAAGAGAATGCAGCCAAGGGAAACACTGGTAACCTTCTTGTCATAAATTCCATAGCAACCCTTGATTTCGTCTTATAGACATGATTTTCGCGCTCGAAGACCTGGAAGGCGCACACCAGGGATCCCCTGGTAAAGCAACCCTTCAGCTTGTCGAGCAACCTTTTGTTCCAGTTCGGCCGCGAAAACAACGCTCACAAAACGTGGATAATTTGTCAACGTCTTTCTCAGGCTTGCGACCTGCCTCACTACCCATTCCATCTCTCATCCGTCCATCGAGGACCGGTCCCGAATTGTCCACCCCCACGTTCACGTTGTCGTTGCCGAGGTCCCCTCTCACATCTCAATCGGTCTCTTATATCGGAGACGTGGCTGAATCACAGATGGAAGGTAGTAATGACTTCAGGGCGCCGCCGCCTGATCCGAAGATGTTAGAGCTTCTAGCTGCGAATACACCAAGCCACCGAGGTGCCTGGAAGCAAGAGAGCAAAGCGTGGCAGACGTTTGTGAAACGACAGCCTGGACGCTACGAAAGTGAAGCCATCCTTGAGGAAGGAGAAGAAGATGCTGATACCGACGCCTCTGGATTTGCTATTCCAGATGTGTTGCCTAAACACTTGCAGAAGACAGGTGAAGATCATTTTACTATCGCTCGGGTATCATGCTTACCAACCATTTTCAACAGTCATTGCTGGATCACTACCAGTAACTATGAAATTACCTAAACGGAGGGAAGAGCTGTCTCTAGCGTCCTATCAGCCTACCACTCTCGCCAAGGAAACTCCTGTAACGTCGCCTACCTCCCACAGAAAGCAGTCATCCACAGCAATTCGAAGGGCCGTCTATGCAGAAAGAGACCGTTCCCGTACGCTGGATCCCGGCCCTCTAGATTTTGCGTCTGTGAACGACGAAGATGAAGAGGAGGAAGGTGTAGGTGATGAGCCAGAGCCAGTACCAATAGAAGCGTTATCAGGAGGACGTGGCCGGCGAGCTGCGTACAAGATCCTCAAAGCACGTAGCGAGATTCCGGACTCGGGAATGTGGCGCAGTTTGGCCTCAATCAAATTGGTATTCCAACAAGGAGCTGAGAGTTTCATATTTCATACATTAAGCATGTTTCCTGACATAATTGGGTTTGACTTTCTTGTCCGCTTTCCACGATCTTTGAACTCCATAATGCGACGTCTAGTCTTGCTTTTATCTCTATATGGCATGACCATTTTCACCCACGCATCTATATCCTGATTCTTCCCTCATCTGGCGTTGTTGCACATTTTTTCCCATCCTTCGCATGGACTTATTGTATTTGTTATATCTTCCCCGTGTACGATTTTCTGCGATTCGTCTACCCTAGTAATATCACTCTATTTCAAACCATAATAGCGAGGTGGGTAGGACATATATTGCAGCAAAGACTGTACTTTTGAGTAGACGTGTAGGAGAACCACAAGTAAATGAATGACTACACGGATTATTAGTGCGATATGTAAGAAAAGTCGACGTGTCCATCAATTCAAGGCAAGCGTGGAGTATTACTCCACGTTGTTGTTTTCCGCTTGAGCCTCATAGCGGGAGACAACTGCATCAACCTTGGATCCATCCCTCTCCAAAGTCGCATCGACCAACTTTTCCTCGTTGCTGAGCTCCTTGCCCTCTTCTATACAACGCTGGCACGGGCAGGCAAAGCGCCATCCACGCGCGAGCTCAATACGCCGCCTGCGTCTACACTCAATAGTCGTTTCACCTTCTCGTTTGTTCACATCAACATAGGCAATAGTCAGTTCATCGCCTTTCTTCAGATCGCAGCTGGCGACAAGGCAGAGTTCAGCAGTCCCGGAGTCGAAGGAGGGACGAGCATTAGGAGTGCAGGAGTGCGCAAGGTAGGAAGAGAGGGTGTAGAATGCCGTGCCAACTTGGCGAGACGTGCCATACGGCGTACGTGTTTTCTCAACATCCTCTGGTCGGACTGTGGGCGCAGGCTAAGGAAGTGGAATGTTAAGCGGAGCCGCATCTTGTTCTATGGACAGCAAGAAATGACTAACCTTGTCGTCCCGTCCTTCACCGAAGCAGACGCCAAAGGCATTGTAAGTGATTTTGCCCAACAGAGTTGCATGTCCTTCTTTGACAAATTGTTCGAGACCCGGCAACGCAGTTTGCAATACATCCACCAACACCTGACACTCTTCCTCTGAAGGTTTCATCTCGAGGTACCTGAGACGTTCGATATGATCGGCCAACAAATACCCAGAACCCTCTGCATCAGTGAAGTCGCTCGCCGGTTTCGTAAGGCCTGACATTTTAGTTGTTTCAACTGCTATTTGACGTGCGATAAATCGCCCTAGTAGTACTGGGACAGCACGCTTTTCCTTCTTAATGAAAGCAACGTAAGTCTCCTGGGCCTTCTGACGTGCTGCCTGCGCCTCTGCATCGAGGGGTTGTCCGAGTACAGGTGGCAATGGGGGCTCAAGGGTGAAAAGGAGGTTGTGCGACTGGGACCTGTTGCTGAGAAGGCAGGCCTTTGAACAGAACGTCGACTTTATCGGGTTGACGTCTTTGGATAGTTGCACGGACGTGCCGGATGGGATCAATCGTAGACAATGAGCACAGTAATTTCCGGATTCTTGCAAGTCGGGATCGAGTGCTGTAACGACGGGTTGTTCCTATATTGTGATGTAAGACTATCAAATGCGGTCAGAACATTCATTGATGAAAACCTTGTAGATAACATCGCCGACTGCAATATCTTCGGTAACGACCAATACCTTGCGATTGTCACGCACTTCGATGCGAGTCTTCGTTGATTTTGGAGGGAAAACTTCGTAATAGCCTAAAGGCATGGCTCAGTCTCTATGCACAGCTTGTGAATGCCTTTAGCTCACCTTCGGCTCTTTGTTTGACCTAAACAATGGTTTACCCAAAAAATAGATACAAGAGATATATTAGATCGCATGTAGCATTGGCACGGAAGCAAGTGAAAACAACGATCGACGTCCATTTCTACAGATGGACCTTTCCTCCCCAATCACCAGCCTGAAGAACGCAATGAGGAAGACATGAGATATCATTCGCTTAACGCCATAGAGGCATAGGTTCCTGGGTCCGTCACCTTATCCCACTCCTGTGAAGAGGCTTCTGACGGCGGCCCGCCGCTCATCGAGCTCGTCTCCCCGTCGTCATCCGAAAGATTTTGGTCACTGGAGCTTGAGGTAAAAGGACTTACATCGGCGTTCATCATTTTGACAACCAGCTGCGGCGCCATAATCAGCTGAGAAAAGCTCGTTCGGTTAAATAGCTGCTCACAGTAAAGATAGGCGAGGGTATGGTCTGCTCATAGATGACAATGAGTTCCATAGGTGAGGGATACACCCGCAATGACCGGTAGAAACACGTCGCGGCAGCGAGGTGATACTCGGGACCTAAAAGTCATTGAAAGACATGATTCTCCAAGGTTGAGTGACTGTGTCGGAGTAAGCCCACCTCTAGCACCGAGTTGCTCGCCCATGGCGATTTGATCCATGAAATACCTCTCCTTTGCTTCGGCAGACGCAGGAGGTTCTTCTTTCCTGATCATTTCAAGAGCCTCCTCGACTGTCGAGGGCTGACCATCAATTTTTACAGATTGCAACGACTCCTTTGACTGCGCGATAGTTTTGGTCACACGCTTCTTGTCCTTACCTAGAACAATGGGTCAGCGTCACGTCGAGACAACAGTGAGACTAGCACCAACGAAGATTCTTGCGGAATTCGACGTCATTCCTACGTTTGTAATCGAAATAACATGCATATGCAATAGCACCGCTGAGAAGAGTGATGCCCGTAATGGCCAGGACGCGGGTTGCACGCAAGTCCATTGAAGTCGTAGCTGAGAGAGCGAAGCTCAAGTCTTCCAATTTTTCTGTGCTTACATAACATTATTTATTCCCAAACACCGAAGCATCGACTTATAGCGCGAACTTCTAGGAAACGGGCTGGGTTGTACAGGAATCCATTAGTGACTCGTTGACGGCCGCGACAGCGAGCACGACGTTTACCACAGCGAACTCGGAGACGGAGTAGGCGTTTCGCGTGCCGAAGTTGATTTGCCAAAAAGTACCCACGGCCCTCGTTGATAGTGTACTATATCTCTCTCCGCCTCTTTCCTTCTCTGCTGGCAATGAGCACTGACCCGGGCCCCATATCCCAGTCCCAGTCCCTCCTTCTGTTGTCCTCCACGCCCACCAACCCGTGTGGTGCTAGTTCAGCCTCTGACAATACCCAGACATACTCTCTAAGCACAACAGTAACTCCACATTCACCGAACACACGAGCGACCGAATCAAAGGACAGCACAATTACCGAGGAGGAACAGGGTACAGCGCTAGAAACTGCCGATGCTGAGGGCGGTTCCAGTCCGGTAGGGGAAGGCGTTAAAGGGCCGGAACAGGCGGCGGAACACCAACACGACTTGGAGTTGATAAAAGAGGGCGAAGGTTCTGTTGTGCCTATGAACGAGCAAATGGAGTTGCTAGAGCACATACCAGACTCCGTGGCTGATGAAGGTCAGGAATGGGCGCCTGAAGGTGACCACGAACGGAAACGCGTCAAGGTGCGATAAATTTCCATCATGCCAGAACCTCTCGGCTTATGTCTAACATACTCATATGAACGCATCAGGTATACGAGCTCATAGGTGCGCGATGGGTCGATCAAGGAACCGCCTTTTGTTTTGGCCAATTCTCTGAAGATACAAGCGAAGCCCTTCTTATCGCCCGCTCAGAAAAACGCCATGAAGACATCATACTTTCGACTGTGATTCGATCCAATGATGTCTATCAGCGGCAACAAGGTGTGTATGACTTTTTCCGATATAAAGACCTCTTACACCTATTACTCAGATACACTGATTGTTTGGACCGAGCCTAATGGCGTTGACTATGCCCTCAGCTTTCAAGACCCCGAGGGTTGCACGGAAGTTTGGAATTTCATTTGTGAGGTCCAGAGACACATGCATACTTCAGGTGCGTTTCAGCCTAATCTCTAACCAAATCTATTCACAATCTCTCTAGACAACTTGTCAAGCCTATCTTCTTCGCCGCATATTGGACCTGATCCTCCCTCTGTCACCACTGCCGGTATAATCCGTTCCAGGCACCTTCCCCGTCCAGAACTCGGTATCATTGGCGAAATCGAAAGGGCTGTCAAGACGCTAGCGCGGACACAGAATTTCAAAGAGCAGATATGTGAATATATTCAACAAGCGGTGAGTTACTTGTTCTCAAATATATTCAAATTCCCATTCCAGGCGATTTGCATGTTCATAGTTTAAATCATGTACACAGTAGCTGATAACACAACTTTGTTTCTCTTCCTTCATTCACCCAGGAATACATCAAGTCGCTCATTGAGGTATTTAACACGGCCGAGGATTTGGAGAGCTTGGAGAATCTGCATGCATTGTGTAGTATGATGCAAACAATATGTATGTGGTATTTCGCCCGCAAGCCCAGATCATGCTGACCTTCCTCCCGCCCTTTAGTAATGCTTAATGACCACACTATGTACGAACACATTTTGGAAGACGACTTATTCTTCGGTGTCGTCGGAATGTTAGAATGTGGGTTCTCATGGTTATCTTTCACTATACGCGTACTTTAAACCTCATTAGATGACCCTGATTTCCCCAACCACAAAGCTAATTACCGCGAATTCCTCCATCAAACTACCCATTTCCATCAACCCATACAAATACGAGACCCTAGTATTCAACGAAAAGTTCACCACACTTACCGCCTCCAGTTCCTCAAGGATGTTGTTCTGGCTCGTGCCCTTGACGACTCAACGTTCAACGTTCTAAATTCGTGCATTATTTTTAACCAAATCGACATCATCATGCACGTTCAAAACGATCAAGGCTTCTTACGGGAAATCGTTAAACTCTTTGTAGATGAGTGTATGCTGAGTGCCGGCGCACCTCCGGCTGCTCCGCCGACAATGACCAACGGCAGGAAACCCATGTCAGTTGCGGGTCTAAATGTTGATACCGACGGGAATTTTTTACCGGGATACAAGAACGATGAGCCCGATGCGATGGAAGTAGACCAAAATCAGGCTCCCTCGAATGCAAAAGCAAACGGCGACGTGGGTCCACATCCTAATGGCCGTGGAACTCTCGCGACCGTACTAGCACCCTCGTCTTCACCTCCAAAGCGGCCAGACCACTACGCTTTCGCACCTCCAGACGACCTTGCGGATGAAGAAATTGAGCTTAGGCGGGAAGTTATCATACTCGTCCAACAACTATGTGTTATGGGCAAAAATGTGCAGCTCGCCACACGGCTTGCCCTCTTCCGCGCCCTTGTTGACCGCGGTGTACTCTTTGGCGTGCAATGGGCTATAGGTCTTCCCGAGCGTGAGGAAGTGAACAAACCTATGATCAGTGCGGCCGGCGAGATCCTTGTGGCGTTGTTGGACCATGACCTTAATGGTGTGAGGTCGCATGTGCTCAAGCAGGTGGTGGCAATTGAGAAAGAACGTGCAGGTGAGAGGAAGGGTGCCGACAAGGCGGAGACGATTCTTGAGATGGCGTGTAGAATAATGGCTCAAAGCAAGGATTTGGCAGTTCAAAGTCAGGTGGGGGAGGCACTCAAGGTGTGGATGGATGTGCCATTGGGAGAGGCGGCGGCGACAGCTCTTGTCGCTGCCGGGACAGAGGCTGGACAGGTAAAAGTCTTTCTGGGTGATCTTCCAATTATAATTGACTTGTTTGTGATAAAGGCTCTTGGAGCTCATAAACAACCACCGCGCAAGGACGATCCTGGAACTGAGCGTTATATGGACTACTTTTACAAAGATTGTCTGGGAATTCTCTTCAAGCCGTTTTTTGACTTACCTGAATGGCGAAACGTCCAAGGTAAAATTTGAAATTGCCTTTGAAGTGAATTTTTAAGCATAACGATGCTTCAGAAACCGTATTACCATTGGCGCGAGAGGAAACAAATCGCTATGTTTACCTCAGTGATCTGATGTACAATTTTGTGGCTCAACATCACTTTCGGATACACTTCTATATAATATCCTCTAACATCCTCGTCCGACTTGCGAGCCTTCTCAAGGCACGAGACAAACATCTGCGGCATGGTACATATGTCTTACTTCAATCTCGAGTTGTGTCTAATTTCCCTTCTTAGCTTCCTTCCGGATATTTCGGCTTCTGCTTCGACAAAATAATCCAAATATACACATCCAGATTATGAAACACGACGTGGTCAAGCCGCTTCTTGATTTGACCCTCCAGGAATCAAGGCGTGACAATCTTCTGAGCTGTTCATGTCAAGAGTATTTTGACTTTATGCGTAAGGTCAGTATCTCTCCTCCTAATTTCATAAAGACCAGAGCCGACTGTCTGCTTACCTTTATAGGAAAAAATCAAAGAACTTGGAAAGTTCTGCTGGACAAAGCATGAAGAAGAGCTTCGAAAATTGGCGCAGAGTCCGCTTGGAGGTCAACGGTTCGAGCAGTTCAATGCGTGGATCCAGTTCGAAATGTTGCAACAGAACAAGGAGCCTCTACCAGCAGACATCAGAGTTGATAAGTTAGTGCTCCTACTGTTTCTATTGCTGGCCATCATTGATTAATCGTATCGTCTTCAGGATGATGGACTCTCGCAGTTGGCAGTCATCGGGTCGGGCCCTAGATGCAGAGGAAGAGAATTATTTCAACACCGATGATGACGATGACCTTATCCCTGTTGTCAGCTCTACAAGGCCGAGGGTTGCGCCACTGGCTACCCCTGCACAAAGCGCTCTTCTCAAACGAAAACGGAGATCATCCATTGGAGGTGCCACCAAGGGATATCGACCGCCGTTGAGAAACCCTATCATGGGATCATTGGTATCTGCTGACTATGGCGATGAAGATGAAGACGATGGCCGGAAACAGTCACCAGAAGGGAACTCACAGCGGGCGGATCCTAGTTCATCTCGCTCCCCGTCACCGGAAATACCCGCCAGCCCGAAAATGGCACATCGACAAGTGACAATGCCAGCGTCTGGGCCGCCACCCAAACGCTTAAGTAGAGAAGATGACGATGACGACATCCTAGAAACAATAGCACGTTCCAGGTTCCGGCCACAATCGCCAGCACCTGGGATGATGGCGTCGTTGGATTCTTTGAGACCAAGCGAGAAACGGCGGCGGGGGAACGACGATGACGATGACGACGTTATCACTGAACGCCTCAGCAAGGCAAAGAAACTCGACCTTGGAACATTGAAGGAGAAGTTTAGCTTTGGGGCTATCGGTCGGACTAAAAATGGTGATGATTCATCGAAGAAGATCAAGGTCAAATTGGGTGTCACAAGTCTCAACGCAGTAGTCACCCCGTCTACACCTGCTCCTTCAGAAACTGGGGCAAAAGACGGAGATACAGGATAGTAAATTGGTTATTCTTACACATTTTCGCCTGTTATATTTTCATCCATTCCTTGTGTGTCGAATCTATGCTCTTTCGACGCAGTTGTACATAGACTTGTTACCGTGCTTTTTACTATACCTGCAGTGAATACAATGACTGATTTCATCCTGTATGTGACCGAACGCGTGACGAGTCGTGTCCGTGACTTTCTCACCTTCCAAACTTCAATGTACAAAAGCAACGAGCGAAAAGTCTTCCAGGACGACAAGGATCTCCCACAAGTCGCAGATCATGGCTCATTGAGATATCCTCACAGACTCAATTTGTATGCGATGTATCTCTGAGGACAAAATGCAACTCTAAAGCTATCAACAGTTATGATAACCCTCCGTTGTACGATGTCACCGTCGAAGAGTTTGAGAGATGTGCTTTGGACCGTTTACGGATACTTGCAGAGATAGAATCTTCTGCAGCGCGAAATCGGACATGGGAAGAATTGAAGACAGTCACGAATACTCAATGCCTAAAGTACCTCCCGTTGCATGCGACAAGCGCCAAAACCGTAGACCGCGATTCGGAGCGAAGGAAAGACCACCTGGGACATTATGTCTTGCGCCTAGCGTTTTGTCGGTCGTGTGTATCATATTTGTTCTACTGCATCATCTCAAAGGGCATCGCTAATCAGGCCAATTTCAGGGAAGACCTCAGGCGGCGGTTTGTCAAGGCTGAATCAACGCTTTTTAGAGTGCGGTACGATGGGGATGCTACCGGTGAAAGGGAGCTCTTCCTCAATTCGAGGGATTTTAACTGGATTGCTGTAAGTCACGATCTTCCGCTATGGTGGATTACTGTTGGATCGCGCTTCCAGGTGGATGCAACAGAGAAGGCAAAGCACCGGAAGCAATTGTTTGCTTGTTACTCAGGATCCAAGATCGAGTCTGTCCGTGAACAAGCCTTTGAGAGTGAAAGATACTATAAGGTACATGTTTGCGTGGTAACATGAGCTTCTTGTCAACCTTCTCCGCAGGTAAGATGGACACGCGTGCCGGATCTTGTCGAAAAACGACGAGTGTTCCTGAGGGGAGGATGGGCATATGTACCTGCCAAAGAACAGTCAAGCATTGTCTTCCAGGAGTTTGAAGTTCATCTGAATAGGGCTCTCGAGGTATTCGCTATTCACGCAACGATTTCGTGCTGCAGTAATTCAACTTTTGCGACGTAGTTGACTGCGCGTGCTCTACCGCGTCTAGATGAGGACACGCGGATAATTCCCATACTGGACAATCTTTCTCAGGGTTTCCTTGCTGGTGTACCATCTGAATGGGTTAGTTCTGGAGAGCCGATCAATGGCGATGACATCAAAGCAGAGATGGTGGATGACTTGGCCAAGAAACACTTCCCCATGTGTATGCGGGCTATGCACGATAATCTGCGACGAGATCATCACCTCAAACATTTCGGACGATTAAATTATGGATTGTTCTTGAAGGTGCATTTAGCAGTGATACTATCTGAGCTCCTCCATTTATCGTTACAGGTGCTTGGGTTGTCAATTGACGAAGCTGTCGTCTTCTGGCGAAAATCATTCGACAGAATTACAGATGACAAATTCAACAAGGAATACAAGTATAACATTCGTCACTCATATGGTTTGGAAGGCAAGCGGGCGAATTATGCTGCTAAAAGGTTCGTTCCATATTCGTTTACATATCCGCAACGACTTACAGCAGATAGCTGCATGCAACTTCTGACATCTGGTACTTCGGAATATGGTTGTCCCTACCGACATTTCTCCCCAGAGAACCTCCAAACAGCTCTCCTCTCAACATACTCTTCTCGCGGTTTGACGTCGGCTGACTTGCCAGAAATCATGACGACCGTCAAAGCGGGCCATCATCACGTTGCATGTACCCGCGTCTTTGAGATGACACATTCCTCTTTTGGTGTCAAAAAGGGCGAAGGGGTTGGTGGTGGTGAGAGTGTCACACATCCTAACCAATATGCGTCGAAGAGCATGGAGCTGTATAAGGCGCAACATGAGAGTGGTGAACCAATGGTTGTTGACTAGAAAGGCTGGGCCTTTTGTATTTGTAAACGATGTTCACTCGCTATTTGTATGCTTATCTTCGTGCTGTCCAAGGAAGCAAATATCTCCTTCTTATGCATATTTGATTCAGGATTAATGAATGAAGTCTGAATTGAATGCGAATGTCGCCACAGTATATCAATCCTATTTCTCTGGGTTGTTCTTATTTCATCTGTCCTGCACAGGGGTACCTCAATATCTTGATTACATATTACTCATAATTTTCGCTTACAGTTCTCGCTCATTCCGTCAGAATAATGCATCTTGGCATTGCAAAACCACAGAAAGAAGAGACTCTGGTATACAGAAGTTACACTTCTGTAAGCTTCCGTTGAAAGATAACAATACTGATCTGTAAAACTCATAGCAAAGAGAGAGGATGAATGCTCCGGTAAAGAATTATCGGACAATGATTATACGTCAAAGCAGAAAGAATTGAATGGCTCAGCACACGTCAACATTTGGTGCCATACCTCATGTTAAGTCAAAAACAGACTTTCATACATTATCATCGTGTACGAAGGAATCCGATTAATATTCATGAAAGGTATCTTGATGATATACATAATAGGTAGCTAATAGTTAGTTGTTAAGAGAGCCTAAGCTTCTCAGACGCTAACTAGACAAAATGTTAGGTGTGTCATACGAAAAAACAGGAACAAAATATATATGAGGACAGTGCAGCGAGGACAACGAGGAAAGAGTGACGGAAAAGGTGGAGAGGGGATCGCAGGCGTATAAAAAAGACGATTTCTGGTGTGTGAAGAAAATAGAAAAGGGCATGACTATGTGTATATCTTGATCAGGGAATTGGAAAAATGATGTAGATATTGCAGCAAACGAATGAATGTCCTAAAGCGAGAGAAAGAAAGCAGGAACAGGCGAGGGCGACAAGAAAGAAAATGATTAACGTAGGATGCAGTGGGATGAGAGAAAGGGTAAATAAATGGATTGCGATCATCGGTAGTACATATCATAGATAGATTGCGAGGTTGCAGTTGGAGTGCGATTTGAAATATATGTGCGTGGTGCGTTCTTGTATGTGCAGATGAAATAAGATTACGGAATTTGCGTGATATTCGTTTTTGATATGGCCTCTATTTGCTGGCAGGTGCGGAATTGTTGTGAAAATGCGGGGAATGCGAAGAGAGATAACCTTCAGAGGGAAGATCGGGTATTATGGATTGTGGGGGTGGAGTGCTGGAGAGCCCAAACGGCGAGAACGTTGAAACTTGTGCATGACTTGCGTTTGTTGGAAGACCAAACGCATATCGCGGCACCGAAGACTTCGATGCGTGTGTCAAAGTTGTATTTGACGACGCGGATAATCCATTGGGTGACGAAGAGACGAATCGAGGGGGAGGTGGTGAAGTTCCCAACAATTCAGGCGCGAAGGGTGACTGTACAGGTGGCGACTGAGAAGTCACAAGCGAGACGTCACGACGAAGAATCACTGGTGGCACGCGCGATTGCTGTTCGTCTTTCCTCGACTGATAGTCCTGACCTGAGACAGTGGAAGATAGTATTGGTGCGGGACCATTGTTACTCTGAATTTGTTGTTGTTGAAGGGAAGAACCAATGCTCGTCGTGCTCGGAGGAGTACGGACGCCCAGAGGATTCTTGCTGTAAGACAATCGAATCCCGCCTTTCACCAATCCCTTCAGCGTATCGCCGTAAAGTTCATTCAACGCTCTGGTAGCATGTGCTACATCTTCAAACTGTACAAGATGAGAAGGGAGGAAAAATAAGAGATGACGAGACATACTTCAACAAAGCACATGGGTCCGTTGCTTTTCTGGCGGAAGCACAATCGGCGGTAGCCCAACCGTGCCGAGAAAAGCTCTCTCAAGCTCTCTTCAAGATAGTCCTGTGGAAAGCCGTTCGGAGGAGACGAAGTCGGCAAATTACCGACGTAGAGCGTATTGATCTATTGTTTATGAGTAATTTGAATGTAGGCAGAAGAAAACAAACATACGGGAGGATTCTGATCAACACCGTTCCTCGAACTTGCGCCAGAGGCGGGCGAAGGAAGTTGCGGCGAGATCTTTCCACCGTCAGACAAATTGAGATCCAAACCTCCGAGCGCTCGGGAAAGCTCTATATCCCCTACATGTCCGTCACTCCCTGATCCAGAACTGTGACCTATGCTCTGCGGTCCACCTACGACGCTGGATGCGCTCGACTCCGAAGAAGTATGGTTTCGAAGGGAGACATACTGAGGGTCGTGTCGAGCTTGTTCAAGAAATTGATGGGACTCAACGGGAGAGAAGGATCTCGGAGGAGCATCAAAAACACTGCCATTCGATGGAGGTGAATTGGAACGTTGAGATGTTGTACTGCGTGGAATAGGGACGGCACGGTTTTTAACGTTGTCCCAAGGACCAGCAAACTCCTCCTGGGCTTGCGGAATAGGGCGCGAAGTAGCAAAGCTATTCGAAAGTGGGCTTGTCCCAGTCGCAAGCTCATGATCAGACAACCCAGGGCCACTTTGGATTGATAATTGCCTCGATGAGTTCGTGAGAGGGGCGTTGCCAGGAGGAACAGAGTAAAAGGCTTCATAAGCGGATAAATTGCCGCGAAGCCGCATCATCTCTTTGTCCTTCCTACGCCGCTCTCTCTCGTCATCTTCCGCTCGCTCGCGAGGACCTCGTGTTGCGCCTCCAAAGGTACCAAATCCACCCAGACCATTCAAGATGACTCGTCTATCTTCATCATCGCGGTCAGGAACAGCTCCACCGTTCGAAATGTTGGAAAGGTGATGATCTGGATGTTGGGCCTGTTCTCTCCAATTGTTCAACCGACCACTACCTTGTGGCAAACCATTTCCGGAACTCAATACCTCGTTTTGACCCAGAGTCACGGATTCCGCCCCTTCGGCGGCACCATTGTTCAGGTTTTGCTGGAAGCCTGACGCAGTCGGGGCGCCACCAGTGGTCGTGGAATTCGAGACCGTACCACCAGGTACGGGACCGACTCCTCGCTTCGTATGTAAATTCTTCTTCGCCATCTCTGCCTTCAAAACCGCGCCCTTGTCAATGTCAACGCGCCGCCCCTGGAGACTATCGCGAGCCGCCAGCGCTGCTTGCCGTGTCTTGAATTTCGCAAAACCAATGATTTGTTTCCGTGGCGGCACGTTTATTCCCTGAGGATTTCCAGCAGTACCGAACGGCCCATTGGACTCATCTCCAGGCGCAGTAGACGGCCAAGACACCATGGTCCCATCTCTTCCTCCATCGACGACTACGCCACCCTGATTAAGAGTAACGATATTGTAAGGGTCATTGGCGCCACTATAACCTGGGTAAGTGCCCCTTAAACTCCCTGTGTTGCCAGGTCCACCGCCAGCAATGCTGCCGTATGCGGTGTACTCTTTGTTCGGAATCTTCAAAGTAGCGGCTTCGAAATCTGTCGAAAAAGTGAACATGTTCTGAAACTCTCGTTCCTAAACAAATGTCAGATAATTTATTGTGAAAAAATTTGGCCATGCGAACCTGCATGTCCTCCGGAAAGCCAACCACAAAAATCGTTGAGATCTCCTCGTTGTTCCCAGACGAATTCGAAGCACTAGTTGAAGACGCATTTTGCGTTGACGGAAGCCCTTGTGCGCTGTTGAGGGATCCACTAGCGTTGGAACCATTGAGAGCGGATGGGACGGCAGGTGCAGTAGGAACATGTGGACCGTATGGAGTTTGTGAGGACAAGTGCGTAGTATAGGCCGGATAAGCAGTTCGCTGAGGTAACTGGGGCTGGTGAGACTTGTGGCCGTTGACTAGGGACGGATGGATATTCTGAGAAGGGAAAACTTCTATAAAGGGTTTGGGAACTATGTTGTTAAGGCCGATTTGGCCGTTGAAGCTTGCACGAGAATCGAAAGTGGGCAGGTGTTGCTGAATTGGGGAAGTCATATTCGGAGAAAAGACCTCCACTCCAGGAGGGTAGAATTGGGGGGTTTCGCGGAAGGAATTAGTAGACGGAAGTCCTGGTCGAGCAGCCTGTTGCCGCGTCCGAATGGGACCAAATTGGTTGAAGCTGTTAGTCCTAAAATTGTTCAAATTGTCGAGCTTATGTGATTGCTGTATTTTCCTTGACTCGTGCTCCGCAACATAGTCTGGTTGGATATTATGAAGGTTGTCGGACGGAAAGAGTAGGTTTTGGTGAGGGTACATTGGGTCGTGAGAGGGAATATGCTGAGGATTGAGAGTCTCTGGGGAGTCAGGGTGTGTGAGAGATTGGTGATGACCTTGCATCGCGATGTGATATGGGACAGAAGGAGAACCACCGCTCGATGACGAGTTGTTGGAAGCGGAGCCGTACGAGTGCGAAGCTTGCTCTGAGTCAGAGGAAAAGATGGGTTCCGCGTCGGCCTGAGCGTTGAGGGAATCTAGGAGAGACTTGTTGATAAAGTCCTCGTCGGGCTGGTGGGAGATTTGGGAGATGATGGAGGTCGCCAGTGTGGGCAGATATTGGGGGTTGTGGGTGTAAATGATTAGAGAGGGCTTAGCACATCAACCGACGGCAGGTAACGAGCGGAATGTCCCAATAAACAGATAGGGCTGCCTAAGTTGAGCACAAAAAAGTATTAGAACGCGTAGGACGGCGAGACGATTGTATGAAGCGGGATAATGAGAACGAGAGCGACGAGCACGAACGGGGCAGAGGACAGGGGAGATATTAGAGAGGTACGTTGAGAGTGCGAGTGCGACGTTGACTCCGATATCGAGATGTGTCTGGAGGTCGGAGAGAACGATGAGCTCGAGATATATGCGATCGAGAGAGGTATGTGAAAGAAAGTCGGATGGTCCCGAGTTTGGGGGTCTGTCACATCCAAATCAAATCAACCCAAATACTCCGTTCCCACGCACAGGCCACAAGTGTTCAACAAAAACTAACACCTAACCTTACTGTCACGTGGCATCCGATGGCAGTGTAGGCGCAGGACTGTGCAGTGCCAGAACAGCCCGGATTGTCCCTCGCATGCAGGACAGTCATCAGACGCCACACGGAGACTCGTTCGGGAGAAAAGCCACCATCGTTGTCGCAGAGTTGAGTCACGAAAGCACAGTGCCGGGTGCCCAAGTCGCTCGCACGATGTGGTGAAAAACAAAGTCGAAAGCCGGTGTGACTGATGGCCACAAAATAACAATGCACACGGAAGGATCGTACCCGGCCTCGGTTCGTGACCGTCGTGACTCTAAAAAATCTCAATTTCTATGTCCTTCTCCGATAACCCCATTTTTGTTCGGTAGTCGACACTTCTTTACGTTTCCGTGCAAGCCGATATGTCGACCGGCATATAGTCAATAACTTAGAATCGCAAAAATATCATTCTCCTGAGTCTAATTCACTGATACACATTGTTTTTTCTCAAAGAGATTCCCGAGATGCTATTACATGCGATGTCGACACTTTGTCGAGTTTCTATGTCGCCTTCCATAGTTTAAGCAGTGGAATGATCAGATGCACACCTCAATCACAGATATTCAACCTTGTCCTTGCAAGTTTCCCGACGTAGCGTATCTATCCATTCAACCATACCCACAAGTCAGACACACATAAACCCCTGTTATTGCAGCCGCCCTCCGTCAGTCCTCCATTGTTTGTGATCAATCTACCGGAAGTGGCGCACGCGTTGTTTGTCTCTGCTTACGCGGGGAACTCGGCAACATGTCCTAAACGTGTCATTTGTGTTGTCTGGCACTTAATGCCATTCTTCGGTTACAAAATACTTTCTGCAAGCCAATATGAAAAGATGTCGAAAGTCAGAGACAACGATAGGATGCGTACTTGCGAAAGAAATTCCAAAGCACAGCCATGTGCCGTGTGGCATGATCAATTTTCGCGCCATCGATGTCCACACGACGCACACCTGGGTTTTTGATGAGACTACGGTCAAGCGCTGATGATGATAACATCTTACCGGTAGACTATGATGAATATCGTCAGAAGGAGTTTTCACGATCAAACAAGATACAAATCGTACAGGTTGTCATAGGCTCATCAGCAGACCGAATTTGCAGTTGATAAAAGTAGGCTTCGTTGAAATTGCAGGAATCACAAGAAGCTGGAGCAGGTCAACCATAGGCCTAGTTGACGACCTTAACAGAGTCACTCACCCATCGTCTTGTCCGCATGTGCCCACATCTCATCTCCTCCGAGAACGTCGTCGATTTGTTTCCGCTTGAGCTTCGTACGAGATGTCATCTGGAAGTTTTTATGTTGAGCTTTCAGAGCGAAAGCGGGTTTCTGAGCAACTATGCCGCCAACCTGCTTCGTGATAGGAAACTCATATGCACATGTATTGCATGCCCATTTGTTATAGCCGGTCTCAGAAGATACGACAAGGAGATTGGCACATGTCGGACAGAACAGCATACCGAGCTTGACCGAGACGCTGGTCGTAACAGTTCCGGGTTAAACCACTCGAAAGGAGAAAATAAGTAATCTGTTCGTTGGCAACCCAAGATCTTATCTCTTATCATGGCGTGTCGGGACTCGGAACTAAGCTGGGCTGTGCGACCCCAAGGTCTGGTGAAATGCAAAGGAGGTACATAGCATTTTCCTCCAATCTACCATGCCATCTCTATTCGGCTCTGGAAAGTCCAAGACCAACCAGTCACTACCAGAACAACCTCCAGAGTGGGCTCCCGCTCCCGAAACCTCAGTACGCATCCCGCGTATGAAATCAGTTGATCATTGGATGCTGATCATGATGTGATTGTATATATAGCACAAGCTTGGCTTAGTGAACGAGGCACCTGAACAGGAATTTGAGGCTGCCGAGGTATTTTGCGCGACTTACCCGATTGAACCTCCCCATCTTCTCCCCACGTACGTCATAGAACGCATCAACGCGGTTGGCTGCAAGGTCTGGGGCCTTGAAACCCCTCGATTGAGTCGCTTCATTGGTAGCATCCGTAATCCTGAGGATGCGAAGAACGAAGCAGCCGTCGCAAGAGTAGAGACATCTCCCAACTGCGGAGACACTTGTATCCTAAGCAATTACCCGCTTGTCGCGGGCCTTTATGAATTCAAAGGAAAGCAAGGCGCCTACTATGAGGTGTCAATAATTGAATTGATTGAAGAAGGCTTTGTTGCTGTCGGTAAGGTCCTCGTGCGGTGATGCGCCACCCTGTTGTCGTGATCGCTTACCGAGGCGTTTAACAGGGACGGCTTGTCGTCCATACCCGGAGTATCGCCTTCCAGGATGGAACAGACTAAGTGCCGGACTACATTTCGACGACATGCGCAAATTCTTCGAGGACCCCTGCGGTGGCCGTGATTACGTCGATGACACCATCAGACCTGGCCCAGGCGACACCATAGGCTGTGGATTCGAGTTCCAGACTGGCACCATCTTTTTCACTTACAATGGGATACGTCTGCCCGATGCGTTTACGGGCGTGTACATACCGCGTACGCAGCAGGATGTGTATGCGGCAGTGGGCGTGTCAGGTGCTGTAAAAATCAGTGTCAACTTTGGTGGGGATCACTTTCGCTGGCTTGAAGGTAATGAATGGTCATGGCGGGTCGAGGGTCAGGTTGGTGGTCATCTTGGAGCCGCTATTGAAGGGGCAGAGACCGAGGATCTGCCAAGTTACAGAGAAGCGAGTTTGAGTTCTCGGACATATGGATGAAAGCTACATTTCATGACTTATTCTCTGAATGATTCGAGTGTCGATAAAGAGTGCACAATTCGCAATCCGTGAGTGCCCTATTAGTTGAGAGAATATGATACAATACTGGTCATCGTCTACCGCCACGTTTACGGCCACCTCTTCCTCCTGCAGCTGCATCTTTCGCCATCGCCAATCCACCTCGACCTTTGCTCGCAAATCGAATTGCCTTTCGCGTATTGAGTACACTTTCCTCTTCTTGTGGTTCTCGTCTTGTCTTTTTGGCGTCACTCTCCATTTTTGACAACAGTGCCACAGAGGCTTTTGCTTCCTCAACAACAGATTTCTCTGTTGGATCGAACTAGGAACATGTGCAAATTAGTTATTGGATCTCTCAGATTAAATGAATAGCAGACCTTCCGCTTGACATTCCGTAGCTTCTTCTCTCCCTCAAGTTTTTTGTCAAACTTGCCCATGCTGGCGGTACTTATTCGTGTAGTAGCTAGCGTTTTCTCAATCTCTTGTTTTCGCGCATCGTGAGGGTTTGCTGAAGCGATAGCACGAGCAACGTTCTGGGCATGCTGTTTCGCGTTCTTCGCAATTCGCGCATTACGAGCATCACGAGAAACTTTTCTTGGGTCATAATCCGCGTCTGTACATAGGTCAGGAAAAAAGATCGTATCAAAGACTTCATCCAGCAAGACTCACCAGCATTAAGAGGAACCTCTGTGATCCACTGCTCTTCAACTTGCTTGTTCTTTCCGTCTCTTCCCCAGCGGTTGATCCATTCTTGTCTCTCCTCATCCCACACCTTCTTGTCCCGCTTTTTGTGTTGTATGCCCTTGGCAGCCGCAAACGCCTCCCATTTCGTTTGAGGTTTGGGTTTCGGTAGGGGTTTTGCGCGAGGAAGGTGTGTGGTCGGTGGCGGTAGCTGGGCGAGAGGACCATCAGGGGAAGAGCTTGTAGGGAGAGAAAACAGGGAGGCAAGAAGGGCCTGAGCACCATCTCGGGCCAGTGATTGGAGGTGTTGTTCGAGATTTTCACTGACCCGATACGTAAAGATTAAAACAGATGGTTGCAGGATATAAGACTAACTTGTAGCTCTCTTCGTCTATCGGATTAAGGTCTGTTACGGTGAGAAGGCCAGAATCGACCTCGAGAGGTGTCTCTTTTTCGACTGTGATGGATGCACTGTACAGAACTATCAGTAACGTCGACAGAATTGAATAAAGACACTTGCTATTTCGCAGCATGCGAAGCGAGAATATTTGAAACGTCCATCTGGATCGTTGTCGACGCGAACTTTGAAAAATATTGATCCAAGGCTCTGTTTGGTTCGGAAGCTGATGCCAACCATCGAGCTCACTTGAACTGTTGCCTGGGAATCTGCACTCATACTATGGATGCTAATACTCAGGCGGCGAGCTCCAGCAACAATACCAATGCGGCGTCCAGCACGAGCACTACCCCAACGGCGACCGACCAGCAGCCGCAACCTACCGTAGACATGATTGGCGTCCTCGGAAACCTTCTCAAGAGTCATACGGGAGAGCAAGTTTCCAATGAACGCATGGCCCAGATCCTCCTCTCTAATATGGCTACACTTGTGAAACAAGGAAAGCTTAACCAATCCCAGATTATGCAAGTAAGCCCTCGTGTTCATCTCATTTCATGTGATCGCCGACGCTTTAAAGCTCAAGCAGTTCGCGGACAAACACAAGTCGAGTCAACCGTCAGCACCCTCACTCGTTGCTATCGCTCCAAAGGTATCGTGCTGTCTCCCAGCATTGATGGGGTACTCACTCCGGTCTCTAGCCCTCAACTCCATCGAATCCCGCATTGAGAACTGGCCACGACGTTTCCCAGCCACCGAGTCTCGGTTCCACCAATCCTGCCGATTATTATCCTGCTATCAGTCAGACTCTGAATATCACGAATCCAGGCGCGGTCCAGTGGACGCAGACGCGCCCAACTCTTACAGGAGGCATCCCAAGTGGACGCATATCCGGTTTGTGACCTGGGACCAGCCTGCACAGGCGTCGTCCTAATGGCAGTCTTTGTCAGGTACCCCTGCCCAAGTGGCTCGGTCGCAGGACGACGCGACGATGCTCAGTTTGGATGATAACCGGTCAAGAAGAAAGAATACCCCCGGAGACCAAAGCATGCGCCGGACAATTCAAGATCTGGTTGCAAGCGTCGACCCAAATGTCAAAATCGAGCCCGAAGTCGAGGATGTGAGAGTAATACCTCATTTACGTGTCGGCATCGTTCTAATCTTGTAATCTGCAGCTCTTACTCTCTATCGCGGACGAGTTCATCGATTCTGTGACCAACTTTGCCTGTCGTCTTGCCAAACACCGGGGCGGCGATTCCCTAGAAGTCAAGGACTTGCAACTGCATTTGGGTTCGTTGACTAGAATATCATTATACTACGGAAGATTGAATTGGCTTCTCAGAACGCAACCACAACATCCGTATCCCTGGGTTCGCCTCGGATGAAACTCGAATATCACTCTCACAGACAAATATCCCCGCTGCACCCGCGGTACCCAAAGGCAAGAATACCCAAGGGACATCAATGACACTAAGGAGTCAACGCCTTGCCCAGGTTGCGCAGTCCAAGAGGGAGGCAAAACTCATGTGATTCGATTCGCTCTCTTTTTTGTTTCGTTGTTTTACCATGTACTGTTACACTCACTGTCGGCATACTATAATACCTGCGACCTCCAACCCACTGCAACACGTTTCTTGCACTTGAATGCTGCTTTCCGTGTCCAGACGCACTAGTACATCAGTTCAGAATACCGATCTCTACATTCCGCTTGAGTTCCCGCCATCTAGTGTTAGCGCCTTCCTTTTGTGAGACTTCGATCGATAGGCTCGTCAAGGTTTTGGCGATAAATGTCGGATCCGTGAGTGGTGTTAGATCATCATGTCTCGGGAGGTGCTATACCTGGCGTTAAGAACAGAATTCTAAGGGAAATGAAGGTGCTATTACCCGCTTGACGCAATTGTACGGTGCTTCCCATCCACTTGTCTCCCTTATCATTAGCGGAGGCTGAGACGCGAATGAGTGATACATCCGTGTATCGAAAGTACGAAACAGGACATTATCCACACGAAGTGTGAATCTAGAAAGGATAAATATACATGTGGGCATTACACGCTGTGGCGCAACAAACTCCACGTTCATCATTCCGAAGTGTAAAGGAAGCGGAATGCTTACTATTCGTACCAAGAGGTTGGATGATCCGTTATCGTGAAGTTCATCCTCGAACAAGGGTATCTCTGCATAGAAAAGAATAGGATCAGGGCGCGTCAGTTCTTCCATCGGGATGGCATGAGACGGGTTATCGGGATCCGCTTCGATCCATGATGCGACCGCGTTCGAGGACTCGTGGCCGGTGTATGCTGTGGTATATGTCCAATCGTACGGCTTTGCTTGGACT
Source organism: Termitomyces sp. T69sscA (assembly GCA_017657225.1). Taxonomy (NCBI): domain Eukaryota; kingdom Fungi; phylum Basidiomycota; class Agaricomycetes; order Agaricales; family Lyophyllaceae; genus Termitomyces; species Termitomyces sp. T69sscA. Next base: position 88,265 of record JAGGAQ010000016.1, read on the forward strand.
GTCGGTGGCATAGGCAGAGTAGACGTTGGTCCAGTCCTACGCCGATTTCTAAGTCCACAATGGTACGGCATTGTTAACCAACTTACCGACTCTGAAGCCACTTGTCAGCATATCCGACTTTGACGCCTCCATCCCCTTCTTGTAGCTCCCCATTCCGTACATTTCTCAGAGCACCGTCTGTGGTGAATGAATACTTCCACCCCGACCGCCTGTGTTCCAATGTCAATAGGTTGCGCCCAAACGTCATCTCGGGAAGAGGAAAGCCAAGCGAAGTTTGAAGTTCATGACATTCAGATGCATTTGATATCGGATTAGTAGATGCGGTGATGAACCAGTCGAAGACCTCGATGGATCGGGAATTGGGTGATTCGTGCAGTTTGTGTTGTGGTACGGCAACAGCTGCAGACATGACCACGTCTTTGTAGGCTAGGCGCCTGTTTCTTTGTTTTATTAGACGATGTAGTGACGGCCTTCGTCGTTGCTGAAGACGATGAGCGTCGGAATTCGAAATCCCTTATTACTTCATTTCGCTTCTCATTTTGGTTTTGTGCCACCATTTTCACGCTGTGGCTTGTAGCCGTCCCTGACATACGGTTATAGCTGCTTGTGGAATGGAACTTTCGCGCTCGTCGACGCCGGAGGCGCCTCCGCAGGACCTGTGGTCTTCAATCCTTGATTCCGTGTCCAAGTCGCGTTCCATCCCATCGAAACAGATACTGCTTCTAGGTCAGCCATCGACAGGCAAATCAACACTTGTGTCTGCTCTGCTCCAGAAGCCCCTGAAAGACGAACACAAGGATGAGAGTCTGAGTGACTTTGCCATTGGATACGATTTTGCTGATGTTCGTGACGACGCTGATGAAGGCGAGTCTACTTGTCGTAAACAATTATAATGACGCGTAATAGGGTTACTTCACAGATACCCTTGCACGACTCTCTGTATATACCGTCCCGTCTGCGTCGCCATCATATACCTCTCTCCTCCCATATTTCTTGCCTCCAAAGCAGTCGTTGCCACATACACTTGTTATGATAGCGTTAGATTGGACGCGTCCTTGGTCTTTTATAGAGGAGCTACAGACATGGCTCCAATGGGTGGAAACGTGGGCAAAGGGCGATGGTTCTCATGAGTTGGAAATGACACGAGAAGAAGGGCGTGAGCGATGTGAGTAGCATTATACATCTTGTAATCCAGGCTGTGGGCCTCAATGATTTCAGTGCAATACTATCTGCAACATTACACCGAGCCCTCCACTGATCCACTTCCGGCAAACTCTACTCTCTCTGGCACAGTTTTACCGCTTGGGCAGGGTACTTTCACCCACAATTCTGCAGGCATTCCAATCATAGTAACATGTACCAAGGCCGACCTAATTGATGAAGGCAGCGATATGGCTGCAGGCGCATCGGGAATGGGAAGTATGGTCAAAGGTAAAGGGGGAGAATGGGAAGAAAGGACCGACGGAGTCATGCAAGCTCTTCGAACTATATGCCTGAAATGTGGGTTTTCTTCGACTCTCGTCGTCGATTTAGTTTTTCAACGCCGGTACAGACGGAGCTTCGTTGTTCTACACAACGACCGTTCCATCAACACTCCAAGTGCTGAGAAAGTATGCATTACATGCTCTGTTCATTCCTCCTGCTCCGTCTCCTACTGCATCTGGAACTGATCCTCAAGCACCAATCCGCAACATTTTCCCTTTTACTCACAAACCAAACACGCTGGACCGTGATCGCATCGTCGTGCCTGCTGGGTGGGATAGCTGGGGCAAGATTTCTGTTATGAGGGAAGGGTTTGACGCTAGGTCATGGGGAGAAGCTTGGGAAAGAGACCTAAATGACGACCATAGTGACGGCGACGGAGCAAAAAGTCTATACGCAACTCTTGTCCCCGACCAGGGTATCAAAGTGAGTGTGACTCCGTTCCTCGACATGTATATTTTTAACTGTATAACTGAACTAGCCACCACCTTTACCGCCCTTCAACAATCCTACACCAGAGCAGGCTTTCCTGGCGAAGAACTACGACGAGAACGCCAAGAAGCCCGACCGGGATCCTCGCGAGGCCTTCCGCAACCCAACGGACATCACAGGTACATCTGCAGGTGTTGTTGGTCCGCTTGGAAGCAGCAGTTTCAGCTTACCGGCCGTGGAACGGGCCTTGACGGAGATGGAGACTGGCATGAGTGGCGCCCCGGCCACAGGGGCGCCATTGGACCCTTCTAAGCGCACATCGAGGAACCTTGTCGCGCCATTAAGTCGACCCGCTGGCTTGGCACCAGCCGGGACGTCGACTGCTTCGACTGGCTCGCCTACGGTTGACCATGATAAGCTGCACAACTTCTTCCAGAGCCTGCTAATCAAGGACAGAACCACTACACCGCCTAATACAGCTACACCAAAGCCCAATGGGAGCGGGGTTGGAACACCGGACGGTGATGCATGAGCGGAGTATTGTTCGAAAAAGGGAATTCTCAGCCACACCGACGTGTTGACATGTGTTGTCGTGAGCTTGATATTTCTTCCTTTGTACTCCACCACCATCTCACGGTCGGTTGCCTCGTTGACCTGGGACCCAACCAATTGCCATTACCACTCTTCTCTGCCCTCTACCCCTACCTAACTTATAGTTCTTGTCTTTTGTACAAAAATGGGTAAATGGTGCGCAGCGCAGGTCCCGCGCTTAATAAGATAACTCATGCCAGTAACAGGACCCCCGACTATATTGACGATGTATTACTATCTAAAATTAAAAACCTGGTGTATGTCAATCTGAGTTGCTAAATCTGATTTGAAACACATATCGCACATACGGATAGGTCTGGCGCCATCAAGCGAGTTGCTCTCGAGAAAACAGAACCTACGATTACCTATGACGACTTTGTTCACGATTTGGAGACCGGCGACTCTTTCACGACTTCTCTCATCGAAATACTTGTCAAAGTGAGCTCCTATTTACAACTTGAGGCCTGTGATGCTTAACCTAGAATGTCAGGAATTGGCAGAACGACGCACTCGGCCCAACGATGACTGTAGAACAATTACTGACCGTTCTGCTAGGAGTCTCCAACAACTGGCGGAGCACAATCCGAGTTATCGCGCCTACAGTCTTGGTCGTCACTTCCCCCGCCGTCGTTCCGCAACACTGACGGATTACCTTACTGCGCCACCTTTGGACATGGACATGGAAGAGGACGGCGATATTTTTGACCGCATGTTGGATACCGGCGTAAGCATTGAGGGCGCCCGCATCAACTCTGACCTATATGATGCTTACGGAGGTGGACAAAGCGCAAGAAGAGTCTCTAGTCCTTCGCCACCTGCAGAGGGCTCGACATCTCCTGTACCTCAACGAATATCACAAAGTCATTTCCGCAGTGGACCTTGGTCGATGCTGAGCTCGAGCGGTTCTAGTACTCTCACTCGTCAGCCTTCTCTTCGGCGTACAAATCGCCCGAGAGCTGACTTTGATGAGTTTACACGTCGCCGTCGTTCTTCCACAAGAGAAAATCAAAATACTCGAGGTGAAACGAGTGAATCAACAAGTCGTTGGGAGTCCTGGGATCCTTTCCCCCACGCTCAGCCCGCCCGACGCTTCTTCCCTGTCTTCCGTCCCCGTCGTCTTGAGCCTCTTGATTCATGGATTCCTGATCCTCCTCCGCTTCACGATGCGGACGACTCACCTTACGTCGCGGAACCTCTAACCGTTCCATATTTCAACCTGACACCTCCTGTCGCCAGAGACCAAGAGGCGCCGACTGAAGTGGAAACCAGTGACGAGAGGGCACAGGCTGCCCCAACGCCGAGACTTCGTCGAGCAGGTGTGCATGCACTAGAGTCTGATCTGTCTCGCCATGGCTCTCCTCTTCCTACCATTCCCGGTCCTCACGTTGTTGAAGATGCTGCTCCATCAGGAGTAGAACCCACGCCCGATGACACTCAGGCGTCTGCGGCAGAGCCCACAAGCTATCCCACTCCAAGTTCAACAGAACACGAATTTTTCGCTTAGATTCCAGAGGGGAATCAAATGGATTTGCTAGTCACCATATATACGCCGCTTGGTTTGGTTCATGCATGAACTATGTTCGTAATTTATCCCGTACCCTTCTTACCCGACCCCGTGCAACTGTTGTCGGAGGTTTTTTCCCATTTATGAAACTTACATAACGCGGGTTCCAAGGCAATGGTTTTCAGTTTTCTTACGTTCAGAGCCTTCGCAGGATAATACTACATGATCGGGGTAAACATATGACCTACTCTGCGAAGATGGAATTAGTAACTCGATGTAATGCCGCTGGAGAAACTGATATGGAGTGTGACCAGGAAGTACATTTGAGTATGTTTGTGTACATCCGAATCTAAGATCAACCTACAAAAAGCTCCGAAGGGCTATGTCATCCAAGGAATTCCGAGGTTGAGCATACCGCCTTCGCTCGAAGATGGGGGCTAGAGCGAGACCAGAATTGTGGTTTTCCTTGCTTCCTTGCGAACCATCCTGAGAGTTCAACTCGTACGATTCCATTGGCAGGCCGATTTCAAGTGAGTGCGGGTTCTGGAATATGACATGTGCAGAAGGCAAGCCGGTTTCGCTAGAAGTGTACAGCTGCTGCTCGTCAAATATTGTATTTACCGACGGAAGGTTGATGTTTCTGGGCGCGTAGTGTAGTTGAGACGCGTCTTTTGCAACGGCTGGAGAAGGGTATGCCATGCCCGTGTGTGTTCCACCGCTCCACGTATGATCTGAGTATCCTCCTCCAGGCGAAGGCATTGAGGAGTCTCTCGACATGCGAGGGTCTTGATCATGGTGTGAATAGTACGAAGATAGTGACGCGCGGCTGCTAGGGCTGCGAGAGGGTCCGTGTTGTGATGACGATGCGTTTAGAGAAAAAGAGTTTACCGCTTGCATCGGATATGGACTTGACCGACACGATGACTGATTGTCAGAGGTGTTGTACGGGTCGTGCATGGTCACTGGTTCTGGTGAGGATGGATTAGGAAATGGTGCGTATGTGCGATCGGCGGTTCCCCTTCTGGGTCTGGTAGAGTCTAACCGTTCTCTTCCTTGAGGCCGACTCCTTCCGATCCTTGGACTTGAATACAGGCCGGAGGGAGGATACAAGCTGCTGACGGCAGGAATGTCGTCAATAGTGCCGAGATCGTTGATTGTTCTTTCCGAGAAATATGCCGCTTTTGAGCCTGTTCAGTTGAGACTAAACACAAAACTATAGAATACGCACTCAGATGCCATTTCTTCCTCCCGTCCTTCTTATTCACCCAAACAGAGTAAGTCTGCTTGATCAACTGGTCCCAGTCACCGGGAGCGTCGTGCGGCCTAGAGACAATCAGTGATCCATGAGGCTAACTATGAGTGCGGCAGCGCACTTGATCTGGTAGTAAAAAAGGAACTCCTGTATGTTGCGAAATAAGCATTAGAGTAATAACCTCTGGATTTGTGTCCTGGGAACTCACGTCTCGAACGCGTGAAGCAGTCCATTTCTTTCCCTCGGTAAAGCGCTCAATGCCCAAGCCCGTGACGTCGACAGCATGCGAACCCCGTTGCTCCCAGACATAGATACAGCCTGAGCATAGAGCATTCCTTTCGTCTGCATCGAGGCGTCTCTTGATCCTCTCCAAGCGCCCCTTCTGGACAGCGTAGAAGATTTTGTGGGCATCCTGGACAGAACGGATGCGAATGTTGGTGAGCGTCGGCTGCTGCATGACGGGGCGCGCTGTCGGGAGCCGGGGGCGTGGGTGGAGAGGCTGAGAAATGAATTATACATATAGGGGTCGTAAAACAGAAGACCAGTGATGATCAGATTCGGATGATCTGCCAGGAATGTCCCCAAATCGGCCAGAAAGTGCCTGGACTTCGTCTTATAATAGATTAGGTTACGTCTTGCCCACCTGACCAGATCAATCTTGGAACTTTAACTACTCTAATCCTCCGACCAACGGACCCCAGATGCGAATCGGACCCAGCCTGCCGGTGTCCCCTGCATTCAATACCAATCGTCTCTATGGAATCCCGCCTGACACAATCCGGCGCGCATTGCCCGAAATCGGTGTGGCGTATGTAGCTGAGAGCTTACTCAACACCGGTGCCGCAGGCCCGCCGGCATACATGTCGGACAACGTCACCGTATCGTACGTTTCGGAATTGTTAACTTTCGGAAACTACACAAATTAGCCTCGCACCAAGCCCGAGCTAACTCGAGACATTAATCATGATCTTCATAGCTTGACTGAAAGTATATTCACCATTTCAAAGTCTATTTCTTCGACCGTCTAAATGATGAAAGTCCCGTCCGATGACAATCATTCAAAGTCTGGAGACAGCGTACGTACGCGTCACGGGAATGTAAGACGGGGTCCTTTCTTCAAACTAACCGGACTCAGCATAAGTACTTATGTACCAGCCAAAGCGATAATGTCCGCGAAGCGAGCAGATTTGCTTCCGAGCGTCCGAGACAGTTCGGTCCCCGAGCTGTCCTCAGAACTATGGATTTTTTTTACCAAGCTTCAGTTAATTATACCACAGCTTTTTTGACTGGATATAACCGTCACCAATTTCTCATACGTCAAGTTTGTTCTTTATTGGCTCGAAAGCTAACATACAAACGTTTCCCCCTTTTTTGGCTATATAATTGAGAACTCTTAATATCCACGTATATCATCGTAACTTCACCTAGTTAACTAGTTCACAAGCATAAGTATCCATGATTTCTGCTTCAATATGAAGATGCAAGCAGTATTTTCATGCAATCAAACTGTTCAATCATTCGAAGTTTTGATGGTTGAGGAGATCAGAAATCTATCTATCAAAATGACACCGTGAGCAGAAATTGTGTACAGCCAAAGTCCGAGTTCTCGAACCTCACCAGGTTCCAAAGTCCCGGATCTCGCAATTCGCTACAGAATCGTCAATCATCATCAGATACTGAACGCACGTCTCCTTACCGTATTCCAGGTGTTTTTGATTGCGACACGTTCGCAGCATAATATTGGTACAGCTATAGGCTCTCGAAACATTTGGCTTTTTCTTCAGTCTAGACTATAATTCACTTGACTCTTTTTTCGTGAGTTTTCAGGGGTTTCATTCCGCGAGGGAACTCAATCCAGTTTGTCCGTCCTGCATTGTAGTGTAATGGAGAAAACAAAACGGACGATCGTCCATACATACCGCCACAAACCTGAAACTGCCACCATTCAATATTCAGGTTCTGGTAAACCTTATTTGCTCTGCTCCGTGAGAAGAGAAAAACCAAAACAATGAAAAATTAGTCTCAACGAAATGTGGACCACCTGTCGCCAGATCTGATATTTATATTTGTTATCTCATTGTAGCGGTCCGGTCCCCGCTATGGAAATGACTGACAGTATCAGAGCGTGGTCCACTCTGCATAACGGGTCACAGTATTGTAACGAGGTTTGTTCTAATGGACAGGTCGTTCAACTGATTCGTCGAGTGCAATTCCGACGTGTTCCATTTTAGGCAAAACGTTACACTCCTCATCCATAGTTTTATCATGAATTGCTCCGAAGGACCCATAACCAGGCAAGGACGTCTGCGGCAGATCCATAAAGGCGCGTCCATAGAACTTCACGAGGCCTTTACGGAATAGAGCAAGCATTGCGAAGCACGTTACGAGAAGGTCTCTTAATCGAGGCATAGAGAGATGGCATCTATGCACATGGTGTTTCAGTGGTAGAACCAAAGACATGTGGATTGACACCTTACTCGGCAGGAAGCCGTGCTCTTGGCCCATAGAGATGAGAATGGTAGCTCACGGCCTCCGTCAAACCTTGAGTTACTTCGACATGTTTGTTGATGCTCCACAACACAAAGCAGTGACAAGACGGGAAACTTGAATGCAAGGATGGGGACCACACACTCGAGAAGGTTCTAGTGTGCGACGTCGTGTACCAATTAATCAGTGAAGGGTCAAAGTTCTCATAAGCACATCAATGGAATCGTTCCGTAACGAAGCTGACAAGTGAAAATGGCTAGAACGCGTGATGATCGTGTTTTTATTATCTTGGTCCGTATTATTTCTGAGTCCATATGCATATACCAAAACTTCCGGGGCTTGATTTACATCGTGATGTATTGTTGGAGGACTTGGAGAGGATCGGAACCCGGTTCCGAGCTAGTCTCTCTAAAGATGACGGATATTGTGAGCACTAGAGCTGAGCACTGAGTGATAGTGAGAAAGTCTGTCGATGCACAGCCACGCGTTGATCAAAGTCTCTTTACCATGATCAAGAAACGTACCCGTCCTCAACCGCGCCTGCGAGAAGTATCGCCGGAGACACAGGAGGAGTCGCAGGCTGAGGAGGAGCAAGGTCTGCCGTATGTACCAAAAGCGAAAACGTCGTTTTCAATGTGACTCAACGAACTAGCCTTGCAGACCTCATCGAAATCCGAAAGTTGAAGAGGGCCCGGCAGGGGATAGATGTTGCGAAACTGAATAAAGGCGATGCCCGTAAGAAGAAAAGGCAGCCAATACAAGAGGAGCAAGGTGGGCTTAGAAAAGGTGTGCGGGATGACGACGAAGAGTGTGTACACTTTTTTCGCTAACACTCATCTGGCTCATCTGTCAATGTCTGTAGCGATGAAGAGGACAAAGAATCCCGAGCTCGCAGGGTTGTCCGCTCAAACAACTTCACTCAACAGACGAATGCCGTTGATGTAGATAAGCACATGTAAGTCTTTCAAATTCCTGGCGAACCGTTTTCTCGAAAGATGATATAAATGAAGGATGGCTTATATCGAGGAAAACCTGAAGATTCGTTGCAGACCCAAGGATGAATCTGACGCCAACAAAGGACCACGAGACCCCCAAGAGGCACTTTATGATTTGGCTGACCGTTGGAAAGTCGACAAAGCGAAACCTGCTGAGGAAGGCAGTGTCACAAACAGCATGACCATGCTCACTGCTATTCCAGAAGTTGACCTCGGGATGGAGTTCGTATCTCATTATTTTTTCCGTCGTAAAACCTGACTATATATCACATAGTGCTCGGCTAAAAAACATCGAAGAGACAGAAAAAGCGAAACGCATTGTTGCAGAGGAAAGACAAGAGCGTCGAAAACCTAACAACGATGAAGAACATCTCGTTGCTACTAGATGTAAGTCCCTTATGCTAGAATTGTTTCAGCCCATCTCATGACGCGCTGTCAGTCTACCGCCCGAATCTCAAGGCAAAGTCAGATGCAGACATTCTGCGAGATGCCAAGTTAGAAGCCATGGGTTTACCTCCCCAAGACGATGAGCCGAGATATTCTAACCACGAGCGACAGCAAATGGCTACTGATGAACAGGTTCGTATACGAGAGGTCCTTTTTTTCTTGACGCTGAAACGATATCTAACGTTCAGGTTATGGAGCGGTTCAAGAAGCGAATGCGAAAATAGTTTTAATGTATTTCTTCCTTGTAACTATAGGTTGTACTCAATAATTCATTAGGCAATTGAATGTATCGACTTTGTGAGCATTCTGAACTGATTCCGCCAACTTGGTGACTAGTTACGTGTCAGTGGTATTTTACACTCATCCTTCGATGACCCTTATCAGAAATCTCAGCCCATTTCGGGTGGCATCTACAAACCTTCGTTCAAGGAGGACCACGATACTGGAAGCACTAAGCGCCCGAGCACTATCACGAATAAACTTCGGCTTTCTCCTTTATTCGATTGCTTTAGGTCTCCACATTCGTAATAACTCAAGAAAATGGGACCCATCCTTCCTATTCCAGATAGATTTGTGGTGACTCCTCGTCCCCAGATGATGGGGCGGAACGTGGCGTTCAGCATTTGTCTGTTTTTATTTATTCAGAAAGAAGTCCGGCACAAATATCTACTGGCAGTCTTAGCGTCGCGCAGATTTTTCGAGCAAGTTTTACATGACGGCAGATTCAGAAGGAACACAAAGAGTTTGGGTGAGGACGCGTACCTATACTGCTGATGTGTTAGCGAAACTCTCTGCTCTGGAACTAACGCTAACCCCCATCATTGTCGTAGCTTTTCGTATCCACTCGGTCGGTATGAGGTATTGAACCACGGCCAATCTTTCTCCAGAAAGGAAAAGGTTACCCAACTCGTTGGTGTTTGAAATGGCAATAGAAAAGATAGTGTTAATCTATAAGTAGAGTAGCTTCTTTGATATTGCTCCTGTAATGGCAGGTTATATAGGAATAGAAGATTATAATTATGAGAGGCCGAATTGAGGATGGTACGCCAAATCACGGCTTGCTCTGTGGACTGAGCCACAAATGCTAGACCCGCGGTAGAAAAATTAATAAGCGAGAGCCGAGCACAGGAAGAGTAGACCTGAAGGATAGGATGGTTTCGTTCTCATCAAGATATCATAGGACTTTCCTTTCAAACTACTTGAGGCACTCGATTTGAATGTTTTATGGTTAACCCCGCATCATCAAACCATTGGAACGGAGGAAAATCTGGGCTTCCATGTGTGAAGAAAGCCGCGAATTTCAAATGAATACTTTCACGGGTAGCAAGGCGCTCGTACTTCTTCACTGGAAGCCTGTGTATCAGTAAGTGCATCTAGGGAATCGCAATGAATGAAAGAAAATGCCCCGGGTCAGATGAGTCGATGGGAAAACGATGACCCAAGTCGGGAACCTTGAGTGACGAGATGCCGAGGATGTCCGCTGACCGTCTCGTTGAAGAAACAGAGTCAGGAAAATGTTGCCACTCGGTGATACGATGGACAGCTCGAATACGACGAGAGTCGACATCCATATTCAGCTAAGTATTTTAGGATAACATTTAATTCATCGATGCAGGGCATGAAATGTACTACTTCTGTAGCTTAATTATCCACAATGAGTTTCTGAAGCTCCATGACGTTGGGGGTGCCGAGACCGGTGACTATGTGAAATGATATTATCCAACCGCTTACAATTCCATAAAGTCTTACTAACCTGGATCCCATCCTTCGGTGACCTATGCACATTTTGAGTTAGCATGATCCTGCTGAATGATACTGATCCACATACATTGAAGCCGTCGGTACCACAACCAGGATTGTGCCCAATAAGGATATCATTAAAGCCCTGCAGGCCCTTGGTGTATAGTAGCGGATTCAAGAAACCAAGTGAGGGAAGGCCTTGAGACAGCCGAGCGTCATTGAGAAGCGCGACAAGACCAGCGAACGTTGGAGAAGACGCAGAAGTGCCTCCAATGAGCCTTGGTACACCTGCCAAAAAGATGCGGAATCGGTCACCCTGCGCAGCTACATCAGGGATTCCCTGTCGTTGCTCGTCAGCCCATCCACGATGTCATCCTGAGCTACTTACTCGGCCTTCACTATATAATTCACAACAATGTCAGCATATCAAATCAACCGTAGGGTATGGACTCACGGATTGAAGAGCCCCTCATAAGTGCCTGCAGGAAGAGTTTTCAAGAACCCATTAACGGCATCATCCTGATAGCTGGGTCGTTCGAACTAAGAATACTGATAAACATAGATACGAGGGGATAACAACGCGGAGCTCACGTAGTCGCTGAATCCTCCGCCAGAAAAGAAGCGAGTGACAGCAACTTCAGGGACGCCAACAGTTCCACCGACAGACGTGACACTTGTAAGTCTTGGTCAGTTTTAGTCGATGATTGTCAGGAATGAGATTTACTAGGGACAGCTGTAAACAACCGACATCAGAGATGTTCGATGGGAAGACTTGGGACATACGATGCAGGGAAGAGGGGTTGGAATCGAGTAGTATTCGTACCGTCGTTCGTAAAGCATTGTTGGGTAGCAGGGTCTGGGTCGCCATCACCAACACCAAAGTCTCCAGATGAGAATGTCAAGGAAACTCCGCGGGCACCTACGGTCACGTAGATGGTTTATATGGAGTGTAAACTATGTAATCGATTTTAGCCTACCAAGTTGGGCAAGGCCATTGCATACGCGCAAAGCATAGCTCTTTGGAACTGGCCATTAAATTAGCCAGAGTGGTCAAGAAATAACGATCAAGCCAGACCAGTTTGTTCGTGATCACCGTAGCTAGTAGAAATAGCAAGAGGAACACTCGGTTGTGCAAGGACAAAGTCCAACCACTCTTGGTACGGCCTGCATGCCTTATCAATCAGACTGCAAAAAATCGCAAGGTGAGAAAACCTGACTCATTGGTATTATTTGGAGTAAGAGCGTCAGGAATAAACGGAGGACGACCTCCTGTTGTATAGAAAGTCCCCTATCAAGTGTTTAAGAGACATGTATGATCATTTATTTCAAGAAACGAAATTACTGGGATTGGGAACGACAAACCAAAAGCAAACTGGACGTCCAGATTAGCTTCGGCGCCGGCCTCGGACAAGGTTTGGTTATTGAGGCCACCTGTATCACAGAGTTCTAAATGAAATTCCATAGTGTATTTGGAACGACCAACCATTGATAGATACAACGTCGAAAGTGGAGTTCACAGCAGCTGGATTTTGTTCAGCATAGAAGGATTGTAGATCCTGGAAGTTGGCAAATTGCTCAAGGTAACCAGTGACTGCGATTGAGTTGTTAAGAGCGGACGGAACAAGGCCTACAGCATTATAAAGCTGCTTGAGACAGGTGATGGTGATGGTGGTATTGCAACTGGCGTCGACCAAGGTCCCAGTCGCGGCATTCAAGATCGGGGCCAGGTTTTGAACAGACATCGTTGATTCCGCTTCCTCGGACCATACGATAGTCGACTTCATTCCTCGGAGCTGCGCAAATATAGTCGTAGGCTGAATGACCTCAATGTGTTCGTGGAGGTGTTCTGGGAGGCTGTAGCTAGTGGTTCGAACGATAGTGTTTCCGTTGTCATGTTTCCAGACATGATATTTCTGGAGTTCGAGTTGACATTTATGCCTGTTTAAATGAAATTGATTACTCACAGTGTCCAGCATCTTCTCAACCATATATACGGGAAGCGTAATTGTCACCCAATCTCCGGCAGGCGACCGGCTGACATCGCTGTTCTGAATACCATGTGAAGCGAGCCAATCATCAACAGCATCGATGCTGGCTTGGTGAGGAGCGACGAGCGCATCCACCTCCTCTTTTGACAAGTACGCACCATACCTGGGATGATACGGGTCGCTGACTTCGTAAAGATGGGTCCTGAGGACATTGAAGTTGGGTTGAGGGAGACCAATACGAAGAGCTATCTTATGGTCAGCAGGAGGTGTGCTGTCTTTGTTCCAACCGCGAGGGGGGATAATTCTCTCCTTAAGTTTAATTGGAGAAGTGATCACCAGAGGGACGAGAGCGAGGAAGGAAAGGAGACCCCGACAAGAAAGAGCCTTCATAATGATCTGGGTTCCCGCCTCCAACAAGCATCGCTTTATACACCGGAAGACCTGCCTTCTCCTAATCGTACTGCCTCCCACGCAATCCCAGTCAGCCTCGGCGTGAATTGCAATCGAAAAGATCAACATACATATATGATCTATTTTTAGGTGGCTCCAAAGTTCCGCCAAGCGCGTCTTGTCTTTTAACGTGGGCGCACAGCACCGAAGATAGAAGATACATACATATTACCTAGGACCATTCATTCACGAGGGTCAAGTGAGAATGGACATTGATGCAACAAAACACATGGTCACTAGTCATAAGGCTCGAGTCCAAGAAGCAGTCGTTCATTCGAGTGTGGACTTCAAGAACTGAATTCGCCTTGATAACGTGTACTTTTCAGCAAGACTCCGTGCGATGGTCGGGGATAAAATATCTTCTTGAATGCTCCAAGTTCGCACTTCTGTTCCCATCGCACGCACCAGACATGGAATGAGAGAGGTCTTTATATATAGTAATAAATGCACACCGCTTGGCTGTTCCCTCGTGAACCATGAAACACATGGTCAATGTATGCACGATGGAATGAGAACCTCGTATAGGTCAGGGTCCAGCGAGTCTCATCAAATTCACAAGTAGCAAGATTCAAACATCTCGAAGATCAACAAGAAGCGCCAAGGAAGTGTACATTCGATTAAGACAGGAGACCACTTTACAATACTAGCTTCTTGAGTTTCCCGAAGTTAGGCGTGCCGAGCCCAGTCACTGGAACATTGGTCAGACAGTAATTTGTAGTGGTAAAAAATGGTTCTTACCTGGATCCCAGCCTTTCGTTGCCTGGAAGGAAGAATGGTGAAGATCAATAATGACTACATCTGTCAATTGCAATACATACGTTGAAGCCAGTGGTTCCACATCCTGAGTTGTGTCCCACAGTAATGTCATTGAGCCCATTTGCCCCCTTCGAATACAAGAAGGGATTCAAGAAACCCAAAGGTTTCTGACCGTGTGTAAGCCGAACGTCGTTGAGAAGAGCCACGAAACCGGCGAAAGCCGGAGATGATGCTGAAGTGCCGCCAATGAGAATAGGCTTCCCGCTAAGGAAAATTCTGAAGCGGTCGGACTGAGCGGAAACGTCAGGGTACGCCTACAGATAGAGATATAAAATTGCGTGTGCGATAACAATTTAGTATCGTACCCTCCCGTTGCTGATTTCTTCCGGTGAGCTGGAATAGAGGGCACAAAATCAGAATCGGAACGTACGGATTGAAAAGACCTGCGTATGTTCCATTTGGAAGGGCCGCAAGATAATTTTTGACGGCGTCATCTTGATATGGCGGACGATCGAACTGGCAACAACAGTTAGGAGGAGAGTCTAATTGGAAGGATGCTTAAACTGACGTAATTACTGAAGCCGCCGCCAGAGAAGAATCGAGAGACCGCTACCTCGGGAATATTGGTTGTTCCGCCCACCGCAGTGACACTAAAGCAAAGAATAAGACTATTTCAAGCTTAAAAATCAATCTGTTTACAAAGGACATCTAGAAATGGTTGTGAGGACATTAACAAGATCCGAAAAATTGAACGTACGTAGTCGGGAAGCTAGGAAGGAACCTAGTTTCATTTTTGCCATCGTTTGTGAAACATTGCTGAGTAGCTGGATCCGGGTCATTGTCGCCAACGCCTGAGTCACCAGACGAGAAGAGAAGAGAGACTCCGCGAACACCTTGACCGAAATGGTTAATGGGTGTATTATACTTTTTGTGTGCGTAAACAAACCAAGCTGGGCGAAACCCTTGCATGCACGGATTGCAAAACTCCGAGGAACTAAGAATACGATATAGGTGTTTCAAAATCCTATGTGGAGTGCCTTATGCCTTACCAGTCTGTTCATCGTCGCCATAGCTTGTAGAGATGACGAGAGGTGTGTCATTCCTGGCAAGGACAAAGTTGAGCCATTCAGTGTAAGGCCTGAAATAATATGCTACATCAGCCAGGAGAAGTTCGAGCTGATAGAACAAAAGTTACTCGTTGGTATCAGAGGGAGTGTTGACATCGGGTATGAAGGGGGGTTGACCAGCAGTAGAATAAAATGTGCTCTATCAAAATTTATTTCAATGTGACATCTGAAGTTTTCAAAGACGCAAGACGTACTGGAATCGGGAAGGACAGACCAAATGCAAACTGTACATCCAGGTTCGCTTCTGCACCAGCGTTCGATATATTTTGGTCATTTAAACCACCTGGATCATTCAGCAAGATTGCTAAAACACAAGAATTTTGACCCACCGTTAACAGAGAGAAATCTGAAGGACGAATTTAGAGCGTCAGGCCGCTGATCAGTATAGAATGACTGAAGATCTTGAAGGTTCGCAAATTGTTCAAGATAGCCGGTGATCCCGATAGAATTATTCCTGCCAGGCTTCGGACAGAAACCGACAGCATTATAAAGCTGTTTCAGGCAATGGATGGTGATCGTAGTGTTGCAACTAGCATCTACAACACTACCAGACACGGCATCCACGAGTGAAGTTGCAAGACTCTGAGCAATCTGGGCGGGTCCTTCTACTGCCTCATCGGGCCAAGAGATGGTTGACCTATCTCTCCTGAAGCGCCCGAACATAGTTGTGGGTTGCACAACATCGATATGCTCGTGGAGGTTCTCAGGTAAGCTATAACTGGTAGTTCTGACCATCTGGTCACCGCTGGTATGCTTCCAGACATTATACTTCTAAAGGAGAAGTCAGTTTGCGAACGTCGAAGGGTCGGTAATGCCGAGGCATTGATGGATTACGCACTGTGTCAAGCATCTCTTCGGCCAAGCTGATCGGGATAGTAATTGTTACCCAATCCTTCGCAGGAGAGCGAACCAAATCAGCCTCCTTCAAGCCGTAGTACTCCAGCCATTCATTAACAGAATCAATACTCGACTGGTGAGGTGCCACCAGAGCCTCAGTCTCCTCCTTGGACAAATGGTCACCATATCTTTCGTGGTCCGGGTCGCTGACTTCATATAAATGTTTCTCCAGTATATGAAAGTTGGGCTGTGGGAGACCAATGCGGAGGATGATCTTGTGGTCTGGTGATGGATTACCGTTAGTCGTCCATCCGCGAGGAGGTGATACGGTCTCTTTGACTTTATGAGGGCATGGTTTGGAAGGAAGCGCCCAGTTGCTCGGAGGAGCAAGAATAAGGACGGAGAGGAGTCCACGTAGAAGATAGATTCGCATGAGGTCCAGACGACCCGTTGTGCGAGAGCTGGTTATATAGCAGATCGGTGCCGTCAAAATTAGTTCGCCAGGTCCGCGATATCCGCGTCTATCTCACGTCGAGACTGGTTCCAGCAGAATCAGCGTGTCAATCGAGAACTATATAAACCTGTGCATGTGTCTTTGACTTCGAAGTAAGTAATGAAGGTGTGAAAGTGTCGGCAAAAGGCGAGATTATGCCACCAGCAGACAGAACCCACGCTGCTAAAGGCGTCGAAGCAATCTGGCTGGAAGGAGACACGTCCACAGAGACCAACAACAAAGCTTCATGGCTACTGCGCTCAGTACTAGGGAGGGGCGACTCCCCACTCGCGTGGTTCTTAGCGCTCAGCCTAATAGGCTGCATCAAACGCAGACCGAGCAAAACATACAGCGCGGGTCGTATACGAGTCTATTCTGCCTTCCCCCTTCTACCAATACCCATCTTGTGTTGAAGCAGAGCTCCAGGGCTTGAGGGAACCACCGAACTTCATTGTCAGACTCCCAATTTGGGTGGTTTGCACTTGTTATGCTGGAGCTTTCCACAGAATTTTTGATCAGCCATACTAATAGTACTACGAATCTGACAACATGACTGGGACAGACTCGGTTTCAGTCTTCGCCGAAGGAACGTTTGAGGAGCAGGCAAGGATTTCCAACTAGGATGTTTAGCTTTGTGATCTCAATCTCTGTACCAGATACAAGAATTGGTTAACTACATTGTTCGAAATCGATCGGAAGAAGAACGTGCTACTTTCATACGCCCTTTTCAAGAGGCCTTCAAGACTTTCGAGTCGCAAGAATCATCTAAAGAAGATGTTGAACGGAAGCGTAGAATTTTCAAAATGGTGTTGAATGAAGTGAAAAGCCTTGGTGATGGCACGGAGAAGGGTGAGCACTTTTTTCTGCCTTGGAATTCCGCCTGATCAAACCGTCTCTCGAAATAGAAACAGAAGGTTTCTTCAACCTGCTCTTTTCGCATTTGTACTCTTTGTACGCGTCTGATGGGTCCGACACCAAAGAATTCGTGAATGTTTTCATTCGACTTCTTACAGACGAACCCGCAACCCAAAAGTTCCTCAAGTATCGCATGTAGGTAATCTTTTACCTCAGAGGCAATGATCATTAACTATGCAGCACTTTAGACTATCCAACCTCTTTAACGCCACTGAACACACATCATCCATCCGACCCCTGGTTTACAGCGCCCTTGTGCAAATATCCAGTGCCAATGGCGACATAGACGCTCTCCAAATCACCCGTACAAACATAGAGAAGTGGCTCTCCAATTGGAATATTGCTCCGACTGAGAAAGCTTCATTCCTCAAAACCATTTCTGGCGCGTACGAGGCAGAGTCACAACCGTGCGTTCTGACATGACTTTGACCTTCCCTAGCTCATCTCTTTTTCAGAGAAATTGCCTATGAATATGAACGACTCTATGTACAGACATTGCCTTCAACGTCGCCCGGTGCCCAAGAAGGTGCTATCGACCTGATCACGACCGCACTCAGACTCCCCAACGTCTTCGACTTCGACCCTTTGTTCAAGCTTGACGCGGTTATATCAGCAAAAGGCCATGAACTATTTTCCCTTCTACAGATATTCCTTAATGACGGTCTCTCGGAGTTCAACGCTTGGATAGGGTCACATTCGCATATTCTCGACAAGTACAGTATGTGTTGTCATCGCACACTTCTGAATTGATCTTTAACATGGTACAGACTTGGATCGTGCGCAGCTGGAACATAAAATTCGACTGCTTACCTTTGCTTCCCTGGCTTTGCAATATGTTGGTCGTGATCTGCCATACTCAAAAGTAGCAGAGGCCCTTCAGGTAGATGTTGTTGATGTCGAAAAGTGGGCCATCGATGGTGATCTCGTCCATTTCTTTCCTTTTGTAACGTATATCTCACGAAAATTCTAGTTATCCGGGCACAGTTGGTGTGGGGTAAGCTGTCGCAAACCACACAGAGCCTTCACATCACACGCGCCACCGCACGGACGTTCGAGAAAGAACAGTGGGAAACCCTTCAAAAGAGGCTATTGGCATGGAAGTCTGGCCTCAGTGGAATTTTAGATGTCGTGGTCGACGCAAAGCAGTCAGCAGGTCTTGTACAGCCCCAGAACGTAGCGTGATTATGATGATACCGCGTGTTTTGCATCTTCGATCTGAGTGACCCTGACATACTCTCGTATTCCTTGCGTGACATGTCAAATAGAAGTATCTGTCAAAGTCGAAACTGGTATTACTCTCCTCATCGGCTTTCTGTATCATCAAAATCTGGAAAAGTGGTGTCAATAATCCTTCGGTTTACATGTCCAAGTTCCCATTTCATAAGCGGCGCTAACACAGCCGAGAAGCTAGTGTCTTGAAACACATGGAGTCCTCGCTCTATCTACGTGAACTGTATGGATTTATCAAGATCCAACCAATAAGCCAAGCCTTGATAACGAAACTAATACAGAATGGACTTCCACAGTCGGAAAAGCACTCGTTCTTCAATGCTAATGAACATTAATGTACATGCGTGTCAACCATGGACTATGCAACGCAGGCGGAAAAACACCTGCGACATCTATAGATATCCGTGAATGGTAGGCAATGTGCTGACATCCAGACATCTAGTCTGATCTAGAATCTACCTCTATCACCACTCGCCATCAAAGCCAACGAATCCTGTCATACCAATGTCAGTCACTGAGGAGGCTCATTCACAAAGTGATTGACATACCTGCTAACAAGAAGACATGGAAGTACCTCTTCTTCTCGATCGTGGCACACCAGTTCCATGCACTGGTGAGCCTTCCGTCGATACAGCTACCAGCATCGAAGAAATTGTCCGCTCCAGAACCATCGAACCCATGACGGAAGAAATCACCCAGGATATCTCGCATTAGGTTCTCTGTTGATCCAAACTCGTCGTCGATGTATGAACGCAAAGCAGGCTTTGCAGCAATGGAGGGTATTTGGGAAAGAGTATTGCAAATAGGAAGAAGGATGCGATAAATTTGGGTATACTTGTCGATGAACATCAAGGCATTGGGTACGTTATGGTCGCCCATGTGGATGACACTGGAGCCTATCCATGTGCCAACGCTCCTCTGTGCTTTGTGAAGGATGTTGTGCATCATACGGGAGGTTTTTGGTGATGCCTGGACGCGATTCAAGCCCTGGCCAGTATCGCGTAGGCGGTATGGAACATTTTCGGCGAGTAAGTCCTGCTCCGCCAATGACCACAGATGGAACATATCTGTGTAGCTACATCAGATGCCTGATTTAAAGAAGGCATCGGAAACGCTTCCTTACCGTGCAGAATCTCTCTCCATAGCGTTAAGCTCTGGAGGACATATGCATATTGTTTTCCATGATCATGAGACAGCCTCGCCCCGTCTCTGCCACTGCGGATAGCAAGGCTACTTTTGCTGTCTTTTGCCTGCGTTGGATGGAAGTACTCTTTCAGATAACTAATCATGCGCTCGCATGGATCACGATTGGCACGCAAAAAGGCATGGTTATCACCAATAGAATAAAGGCATTGCCGTAAATTTTCTTGCGAAAGTCCCTCACGTTCGTAACGAGCCGCAAGAGTTTCTATGGCCCGTTCCTTGCTTTTGATATCTTTTTGGATGTCTCTCCTCGAACGGCCTTCTGAGTAGATTTCCTTGGTCGCAGCAGTGATGAGATCATCCCGCAGAAGGTCGGTTGCATGGTATTCTTCCAAAACGGAATAGACGGTTTTGATCGGCCGGACGCAAGAAAAGTTGAGCAGGTCTTTTACGTCGTGTGATTGACTATCCTGTGATAAACCATCGCGGGTCGTAAGGGAATATTGCGATTGAGAGGGGTAAGGCAGTTCTCACCTGCAGGAGATAGATAAGCTTTCCATACGTGGTCCGCATCTTGTCAGGATTCATGATCTTGTGTCTACGCCCGAGTTCAAATATCGATTGATAGAACTCTGCGTTGGATTCAAAATCCCGGTCTGTGAAAAGTTCTTGCCCTTGCTTATAATCGGCCGCAAGCAGGAGACCTGACATGATCGCGCAAAGCTCTCGGATTTGCTGGACGATTCTCTTTGCTTTGGACAGTCCAAACCCAATGGTGTCGATTTTATCAGTATATTCTGAGACGTTGAGAGCGGCCTCCAAGAGACGGAGATATTTGCGTTCGACAAGGGTTAGGCGAAGAGGAATATATTTTGCTCGTTCCACAAACCACTCGCCGACTTTGACACCAGCGGCAGGTTGTGCTCCAATTACTTCACTAGAGGGTCCGGGAGTGATCCCCTTCCATTCCTCATCATCGGATTCATCTGCGCCGTCCTCCTCTATGTCCATCTACAGAAGATGTTCAATCGCTTCGACGACAACTGATTCCAAGGCATCTTACAGAATCCTCTCGTGTAGCGTCTTCATCCGGGGAAGCAGATTTCGTTGACTTTGTCTTGCCTTGTCCGGACAAAGGTTTGGATTTATGTTGTTTCCTTGTACCTTTCCTATGCTGTGCAGCAAAGCACACCTCGCAATACGCATCCGAACAGGTTTCACAAAGCAACTGAGCAGGCTGATCTTCAGAACATCAGGATTCATGAACTAAGGATGCATAAGGTCAGGAGTGAACTGACCTTCGCACTC
Source organism: Termitomyces sp. T69sscA (assembly GCA_017657225.1). Taxonomy (NCBI): domain Eukaryota; kingdom Fungi; phylum Basidiomycota; class Agaricomycetes; order Agaricales; family Lyophyllaceae; genus Termitomyces; species Termitomyces sp. T69sscA. The sequence continues at coordinate 109,442 of JAGGAQ010000016.1, forward strand.
GACGCAATAGCCTTCAGCAGCCTGGGTCTCGGCTCCTTCTTCATCCCACCCAACAGCGCTTACTCCATTGCCAAGCGTCCCTGGGTGTTCGATTGCTTCATGATTGTTACTCAGAATGGTTTCTAGGTTAAAGGCCGCACTGGGCACAGGGGTATCTCCTACGACAGAGGGAGTTTCCGTCATTCCCAGTTCGGTGAGGGCTGTAAACGTGGATCACTTTCCAGTGGCAGTGGCCCTCAGAAATAATTTTTGTCGACGCGTCAAAGCCCTTGGCACGTGCGGTCACTGGTCGATCAACCCGCCCAGGGGCCACGGCTCAGCGCTCAACAGTTCAAAGATTCTTGCGAAGAGCCCAGTTTGACCGTGAATCTATTCTGTCAAAATTGTTCTCTAAATCCTGTAGTTACTCTCTGATTGCATTTTCTTTCCCCAGAAATTGGTCTAAGTCACTCCGAATCCTGAATTCTTGGGTAAAAAACGTAACAAGGCCCCCGTTGTCTAATGGTTATGACGTCAGACTTCTATCTGTTCAGTACCCGTAGGGATCTGGAGGTTGCGGGTTCGAGTCCCGCCGGGGGTTATCGCCGTGAACGAATCCTTCTTTTTCTGCCAATGTTGTGCGTATTTATCCTTTTTCCTAATACAAAAGGCACACGATCATTGACGATGGTCTCTTTGCATAATAAATGGTGTATGTGCTATATTAGCCTTTGCATTATTATACAAGAAATCCCTAAAACATTCACAATGCTATGATCCCACCTGAACTAAAGTATTTCTATCCCAAATCTTTTTCAGTGTATCCTTCTTGTCTTCAAGCCTCCGCCCTGTCCAGTCCTCCTCCCCTACTCTATCAGCCCAATCTTCCTCTTCGCCCCAACTCTCTGCCCAGCCATCGTCCGCGTCATGAGTGTTCACCTCGACATCACGCAGATCTACTTTAGGAACCGGCGTCACTAGCGTATTTGGTGAATTCATCGCACGAGGATAATCATTATGCACATTCAACGGTGCAGGTGCACCTCGTCGTTTGGCGTTCTTAAGCTGATCCTTGGTGGGCTTGGGCTGTGAAGCAATAGAAGAATGACTATTGGAGAGACTTGGGGGATAAGAATGGTCGGCTGGCTCGTCGGAAGAGGATCTTGTACCGCTTTTGTATTCTGCGGTTGTTAAATTCGTAGAATATTGATGATCGGGTATAATGGGAGGAGAAGGCGGACGTGAACGCGGACGCGGACGTGCATGCTCGATATCATTATTTCGGTAGTTATTGTCGTCACCATTGTTATCATCATCTGGCGCGTTGAACAAGGGTTCTCGATCGTGAGATGTAGCGCTGGGGTCGTCGTATAGCGTTAAAGATTTGGTAGATGCTTTGACTATTGAGTCGATCAACCAGAATTGGAGGACGTTCATGATGATGGGGAAGATTCCCATGACACTTTAGAGACATGATCAACTGCATCTTCGGAGCAAATAAATGTCATACAATATGACTTGAACAGAATCTCCTCTCCCGACGCGTGTCCAACTTAGAAGCCATTCTCCAACGTTAAATATGCCTGGGATTGTCACAATAATGATGATAACGATAATCTTCATTGTAGTGAGCGCAAAGACATATACTGCTGCTTGTCGAGACCAGTATTTGAAAGAAGGTGGAGTGCCGTATACCCCCGATTCAAATCCCTCCCATTTCAGTCGCTTAGTCAGGATATCGGTGAGGACACGGAGGATGAGGTATATTATGGCCACGCCTGCAGTTGTTGGAACACTTCAAATACTGTTGACAGGTGGCTCACCGAGTGTTGTGTCCAACAGGATATGTAGGAAGTAGAAAACACACGCATTTCCAGACGTGTAATCCGAAATGATGTCTGAAGCCAGGACATTGGCACCGTGAACGAACATCTGGCCAGCAACTTGTTTAGAAACATCGAAAATCCTGCACGCCTCTCAGACCAGCTTGTCACCAAGAAGGATTGACGCACCATATCGCCCATGGGCGCTTTCTCGGTTCCCGGTGGCGTTTATATACCAGGGAAATAATGACAAAAACCCCAAGAGCACCTTGTACCACCTGAGATAGATAGTCAGAAACCATGACAAGGATGGGTTGGAACGGCCGCTGACTAGAGCAGTTGGACCAAGAAGCTGACAGGACTCGTCTGCTGGCACGGAGTCAGATACTCTTGCAATGGAAGTGGGCATAGGCGTTTTAGACGCCATATGTGTACAAGTTAGCACGCAGGCGATCCTCCATTGGCGAGGCGGTGGATGTGTATGTAAGCAGGTAGTGGGATGGATCAGTGACGACTGCTGTGATCAAACCGTGCTTTCTACTAAACTTTGCTGCCACATATCTCCTATCCGTAGAACCCGTAATCACCATGAGCTTCTTCAGTCGCGGTGGAAACACTCCCTCTACCCCCAGCACTTACAGACGCATACCCGACCAATCTCTGGGACCACACTCCGGCATGCGACAGCTTCCACAGTCGACCCAGAACAATCCACCCTCTGCACCTTATAACGATCCTTCAAATGCAATCTTCGAGAGAAGACAGTACAATGATATGCCGAATGCACCCTACGACCGAAGACAGCAGAACAACTTTTCAAATGCCAGACAGCAGTATGATCACGCTCCATATCCGTTAGCGAGTGAAAGGGGTGGAAAAGGAAACAAGTGGGTCGCTATCGCGCTTATGTGTAACAGATTCTGAGTCTTTCTTCTGAGATTCCGCATAGTACAATCGCCGAATCCCGCACTTGCGCTGACAAACTGTGCCATAGTTCATCGCGAGGATTTCTCACCGAATCAACATGTCCGCGTCAATAATGACCATATACTAACCGTCAGGTATGTTATACGACATTTGCACGAAGAGATGTATCGATGTATTCAAGGCATGATAACGAGAACAAAATTGAACGGGGAACCATCGGACTGTCTGCTGTCCATCGACAATGGATAAAGCTGTCTGAGAACGACGTAGTCGCTGTTCAAGCTCTTCCCTCACCGCCGGACCCGGAAGCTCCTGCATTTCTCCAATCCATCGATCTGGAGGTTGGCTTCTATCGTGCTGCAAATAATATCGCGGAAGTATTCTCCGCTGACGAAATAGCCAAACACTTGTTGAGAGCGTACAGTGGCATCGTCATGTCTGTCGATCAATTAATTGTTTTCGAATTCCATGGGCAGAACCTTAAAGCCACTGTTAAGGCGGTCAACACCGTCGACTTAGCGGACGAGCAACGACGAGGTGCACCTCCTTCTGGCTCTGGGAGTCAGCGACCTAGTCAGCATCAAGATTTTGGTATCATCATGGACAGGACAGACATCACCATTATGAAAGCGTCGGATAGTAAGATCAAGATCAAGTCGAGTGCCACAAAGTGAGTCAAGAAACACGATTCTGGTTATTCGGCATACTGACCTGATCAGACCTCGGGCAAATGCTATCCTTGCTCCCAACTTCAAGTTTGAGGACATGGGCATCGGTGGCTTGGACTCAGAATTTGCTGAAATTTTCCGTCGTGCATTCGCGTCGCGCGTATTCCCGCCCGCTCTCGTCGAGAAACTTGGCATAGAACACGTCAAAGGTTCGCTTCTGATTTCTCAGACGCTTTCCCAGACGACTTACAAGGTATCAGGTATATTGCTTCACGGTCCTCCTGGTACTGGAAAGACTCTCATCGCAAGGCAAATTGGCAAGATGCTTAATGCAAGAGAACCAAAGATTGTAAATGGTCCCGAGGTTCTCAGCAAGTATGTTGGTGCTTCTGAAGAAAACATCCGCAAACTCTTTGCTGATGCAGAAAAAGAGGCACGCGCCTTCTATATTTCCAAGTCCATCCAGACTGACATCATAATTATAGTACAAGGAGAAGGGTGATGATAGTGGCCTTCATATCATAATTTTCGACGAATTGGATGCTATCTTCAAACAGCGTGGCTCTACCAACAATGGCACTGGTGTCGGTGACAGTGTCGTCAATCAGCTACTCTCCAAGGTCAAGTACGAGGCACCTTGATCCAGATATGATACTCATGATGTCAATACAGATGGATGGTGTCGACAAGCTGAACAACATCCTTATCATCGGTATGACCAACCGCAAAGACATGATTGACGAGGCTCTTCTACGTCCCGGTCGTCTTGAAGTTCACATGGAAATCTCGTTGCCGGACGAACACGGTCGTTATCAAATTCTCAGCATCCACACGAGCAAGATGCGGATGAACGCAGTCATGGAATCCGATGTCGATTTGCATGAACTCGCCGCGGCGACCAAGAATTTTTCTGGAGCTGAGATCAGTGGTCTTATCAAGAGCGCGTCGAGTTTTGCGCTGAATCGTCATGTCAAGGTTGGCACGGTGGCCGGTATCTCTGATGATGTGGTCAACCTACGTGTCAATCGGGGTGATTTCTTGAATGCTTTGGAGGAGGTCCATCCTGCGTTCGGTGTCTCTGAGGAGGAACTTGCGCAAGCTATACAGAATGGGATCATTCACTACGATTCTGTGATTAATGTGAGTTTGCGACATCAATTCCTCTTTTAATTCCTTTGTCGATGTCTTTTTCCAAGGAAATCTTGCGATCAGGAGAGCTACTCGTGGAACAAGTGCGCACATCTACACGCACACATCTTGTCAGTGTGCTCCTCCACGGTCCCCCTGGTGCTGGAAAGACTGCGCTGGGAGTTTCGATTGCACAAGCATCCGAGTTTCCGTTTATAAAGCTGATTTCGCCCGATAACATGGTTGGATACTCTGAGAGTCAGAAGGTTGCGGCAATCACAAAGGTTTTCGCTGACAGCTACAAGAGTCCCCTCAGTGTCATTGTCATTGACAATATGGAGCGACTCATAGGCGTGTTCCATTTCTGGATCTTCCTTGGGAATAGAGTACTGATTTATCATATAGACTGGACACCTATGGGAGCGCGGTTCTCCAACGGAGTACTTCAGACGCTATTAGTCTTGTTTGGACGGATACCGCCCAAGGTAGGTACCTTTCAAGATTTGTCATACTCCTTTCGTATCTTAATTTTCTCCTTCCGAAGGGCCGACGTTTGCTCATTATAGCAACATCGTCACAACGCTCGATACTCTCCGATCTTGGCTTCACAGAAACCTTTGATTCAGAGCTCCGCGTGCCTCCCATTACCAAACTGGGCTCACTAGACAGCATTCTCAGCGAAGTTGAGCTCTTCCCGACACCGCAAGAACGGCAGGAGGTCATCAGGTCACTACGTGAAGCAGGCTTTGAGGGTGACGGACTGTCGTCGAAGTTCCAGATCGGTGTTAAGAAGTTGCTAAGTATAATTGAGATGGCGCGCCAGGAACCTGATGACGTGGCGCAGCGGTTGATTGGAGCGCTTATGGGATTGTTATTATAGGTTATATCGCATTGTTACTGGTTGGCACTGCGATGTAGTTCAGGAAGGCCGCAAGTACTAGATTTCGTTGTACATTCGATTTGTTGCTCAAGAGACTTGAGCATTTGGAAGAAGTCCATCGGGATAGAAGCAATTTTGTATATTCCAAAAAAAAAAGCGAACGTGGATGTGAAAGCATATAAACGACGAAGCGAAGCAGCCATGCAGAGGGAATACGAAGTGATTCCAAACTAACGGTTCACTTGTCAGGTGCAAACTGCCACAACTTTGAGACAATATCATTTTTCAGTAACATGCACAGATTGAGAAATGAACACCCACTTTTTTGTTCGGGATGTAAAAGATATATGGTGCGAGAACATTTCTCACTACACCTGGAACCGGCGGGAACAATGATCCCTTGGGAGCGTGTATGATAGTGTACACTAGGAATGTAGTAGGTGGCTTTTATGGAGTATAATTGTTAATTGTGAGCTCGTATTGCTCTTAGGTGGGAGACTGACCATTGACTTCATGTGCTTTTCCGACACCTCGGAAATGTGCTTCACCTCCGCAACAGTTAGCCCCGAAGCACGAAGTGCATCTGGCTCTAGGTACGTAATTTCTTGGATAAGCTGCGGGAAGGGCCGTGTTTCAGCGACTGCATCGCGGCCAAAGTAGAAAGACTTACATGTTGCGTCAGCTCGTCCACAAATCCGTCGACCAAGGTCATCAAACGCGTACTGTCGAAAATTTGTTGCTCGTGAGCACTCGCAACTTGGTCGTATCCCCAAGAAGTACCAGCAGGCAAGCACGACACAAGATAGGCCTTAACTTTCTCCACGCCTGCGTGAAATGTCTCATGTTCTGCGACAATTGCGTCTGTATTAAATTTTGGAGAAAAAAGAGGATAATAAATATTCTCTTCCCAACTAGAGTGACAGCAGTTAATTCTGACGTCTGTAAGATATAGTTTGAACTAACTGGTGATGATGGTCGAGCACTGCGACCCATTGCAAGGCATATTGAATGAATAGTTGTTCCTTGTCTTTCGGCACAGAACTTGATTTCTGAACGTAAGTTCAAAATTCAATACATACAATGTCTGGTCATTCAACAGATGTTGACCCACCTCATAAACATTTAGCAGGCCATTGATCAGCATGGCATGAGCACCTGCCATTTCCCACTGCTGGGCTTCATAGATATCTTTGGGTTGAGGACCCGAACACTTTTCCTGGAATTTGTCGATGCTGGTACGTAGAGTTTGAACGGTCGACATTGTATTTCGTTACGAGTGAAGGTTCCGTGCAAGTGTACTGATTGGTTCATAATGATGTTAAGTCGTATAAGTAGGGCCCCCCTGACCGAGTTCGGAGAGTTGCAAGCTAGGGGTTCGGCAATACCATACCCATACGGAGTAAGTTGCCAAACGTCGGCGTTCGGCGGGTTGATATACGTGAGATATGACACTCCTACGCAGTACGAAGTATATCTAGTACTGCGTTGGCGTGCAATATCTACCACATACATAAGTATTCAAATCCGCGCGGGAAGTCATAAACTCACTAAACATCGCGCTTGCCCAAGGGTGTGGCACGAATATTTACTTCCAGGCACAGGTTCGGTCGGACTCGAGAAACAACCGTCCAAACTTGTCCGCAAAGTTCCCAGAATTGCGCCCTCAAATTGTCGACTGCCAGACAGTGTATGTAGTCAACCTGACCCCAAATTGAGCACTCTAATATTTCAACAGTTACCGTTACTCTTTCTGTAATTCTTTGTCAGGAATCAGATTTTGTATATCCAAAGAATATAGAACTTGAACGGAGGGAAAATCATGGAGTCACCCTTGACGGAAACTGTAGATTTCTCGGTCACGCATGCCCGCATACATTACCTCAGCACGTTCCTCTGATTAAAGTTCAAACACATTAGAGAGTATTTGCAACACGGTTTTTGGCAGTTTCGACATCCATCAAAAGTTAGCCGAGTGAAAATTCTTGGCGTGATTGGCGTGATCCAGATGTTCAATGCGTTGTCACGCTCATTGCTTGACCACTGCATCCGTGAGTTTGTCGTGAACAGCAAGCTTGAATGTTATGTATCGTATATTGCAAATAGAGAGAGTATTTGCAAGGGGGTTTTCACTGGAATTCGGCAAGCATCAATTGGAGGCACAAATGGTTGACAGTTGATTGACATCACTTACTTGAATACGAGCTACGACCTGTGCCTTGGGCACAGGCCTTGTATCTTGTTGGGGGCGAAGCCCCCAAACCCCCCACCACTCAGCCTTTGCTATACCTCACAAAGTGAGGTATAGCTTCTGTTGAGGATCGACTTACACCACCATCGACGTACGTCATAATTACCTCTTCCTTTTATGGTATACCTCCTGTTTCCTGGCTCAGGTGTCATACCTGGGACAAATTAGTGACCATATATGGTCACTAAATTTGATGTGTCTATATATGGTCACTAATAGTTAGTGACCATTTGGGGATAGTTTTTAGTGACCATTTGGGGATGTCCGCTCTAATAAGAAGTATTTTCCCACGGTTAATCAAAGACTCCGGACTCTGATTATTACTGATCTTGTGCTCCTTTCTTTTGATCTTCCTCATCCTCTATATTTTGTGTGTAGATTACTGCATAATATGCCTCCTGGAAGACCTTCTGGAAGCTTCAATCAACTAGGGCACTTGGCATCAATATTAAATCAAATTAGCCTAAGTCTTTGTGAAGAATTCTCAGCCTTTCTTACAAAATGCAGTGGAATTGATAAAACTTTGAGGATACTTATACA